>CAIGRN010184758.1:0-28021 GCA_903798345.1 Fraxinus anomala | reverse complement strand
TTGATACAAAGCCACCCTTTTTCTCGATCATCGACTTTTCCTTGCTTGGTTCATGGTCAACTGATATTTGTTTCGCAACACCCTTCTTACATATGACGGCCCGAGAGTCCCCCACATTTGCAACTGCCAGTTTGTGCCCATCCATCAATATTGCAGTAACTGCAGTCGACCCTCCTTTCCCCAAGTGAAAGGACTGCTCCAATATTTCATTATCTGTGGTCTTATAAGCTCTTCTTAGAGCCTTTTCTGCGTCGGTCCAAAAATCATGCTGTTTAAATAAAGAGTGAAAAGGAAGATCAAATTAGAGAAGAATGTCGAAATAGCCACTATTTTGGGATATTTAAGGAGATGAAAAAGAAGAAATAATATGATTACCTGCTTCAGAATATTGTCAAACAGATGCCCTTGCAAGTATTTTGCAACATCATGCCCCATATGCCCATCGAAGATAGCAAATAGACCCAACTCATTATCGTCCAATTTCTTGAATTCAGAAACTAAACAATCTTCCATAGCATGATTTGATTTTCCTTTCTCAAGATAGAAGCCACAAGTAATGTGCTTCGAGAATTTACTTTTCCCTTTTCCCGCTTCCGGTGTAACTGAAGTTGAAAAACATGTTTTTTCCTGAATAAATGTAAAAATGGAGTTAATCCGAAAAATGTAGCAAGTCATCTGTAAACAACCATCAGAATAAGACCCTGCATAAGACACTCGGATCTTTAGGAGGTACATTGAGTTGAGAATTTGTTGTGATTTAGTAAGAGTATGTTTGGTAGAGTTTATAAGCTATGGGATCTATGAAATGTGTGGATAATAAGTGGTTAGTGCATTTAAGTGCTAATAAGCTATGGATCCTACGAAATGTGTCGATAATAAGTGGGTAGTAATAGTTGTTCAAACTGTGTGAAAAAAATGTATTTGACCAAGTTGTGCCAAACATGCACTAAATCAGATTACATTGGTGATGTACCAAATAGACGATAAGGAAAAAAAAAGTACCATGTGCAATGACAATTAAATCAATGGTGCTAACCCCTAGATTGGTTTAAGTTCCCCCTTTTTCTGTTATTTCCTAAACCTTATATCTTGAGATTGCAAACCCAAAATTTGCTTCTCTCAGTGAATGCCTACATCGAGGAACTTTGTACATTATCTCTTCTGCTATAAATTTCAAGTGGTTGAGGACCCCTAATAGAACAGTTCTAGATATAATCATTGAACCTCGAGGTGTACATTATCATAGACTTTTTAGTTTTTAGCCATATCAATTATTTTGTAAATATATCTTCTTTGTTAGCATATTACTAACTTTCGACGGAGAAGGTCTAAATGCATATAAAACCTCATTCTGCTAATGATGATCAAAAGATGCTTACAAGAATGATCCTAATATAGGAGCTCTAATCCATGGTTTATCCTACAAATGACATAAAATCAAGCAATTGCTGGCATAAATATTTGAAAAAAAAAAAAAAGAAAGGCAATTCAAATGTGAGAAATTGGATAGATATAAAAGGTCGGATTTATGAACCGATGATTTTGACGGTAAATTATTGAATGAAAACTCCGACAAGGGAAAACCCATCTTTCAATCCATTCCTCAACTCCATAAACTTTACTAGTAACAATCCATTCTTCCAGCTCCACTGCCGTTGAACCCAATCTCAATATGATCTAACACTATCCCATCACTAAAGTTGCTGAAGTATCCCTTGAGCAGTCCTTTATTCGTATCTGATGGAGAAGGAACAATTTGACAAGCATCTCTTGAACAACAATATGTTATCTGCACCAGGAGAACACCCCCATGTCCCCACCCCTACCCCTCCAGACTGCATCTCATGGTTTACAGTCAAACATGAATAAACAAAGGGGATATACTAATAAATCCATCTTATTACATGTAAGTAAAATAATTAAGCAAAAATCGATTTAGCTCCACTACTACTGAACCAAATACTCCAACATCCCATAAAAAAGTGGCTTAAGCAGCCTCTTCAAAGAGTGTGTTTATTCTCTCAATCTAAGGTTTCAAAGATATACGGACTATAAGTATCTGTCCATAAAAAATCCACAATAGTCTTCTCTGATGGAAAAGGCACAAATTTGACGAGCAGCTCTTGAACTATCAAGCTATCATATGTTATTAACCAAGAGAACACCCCCACCCAACCCAACCCCACACTGCATATCATAATTTACTATCAAACATGAATTGACCTTGATCTTGTTAAGAATTTTATATAAGCTATCTACACAAAGAGAACACCTCACCCTTGACCCCACCCCACACAGCATATCATAATTTACAATCAAAGAAGAATGAACAAGTGGAATATCCCTATAAATCCGTCTAATTACATTAAGTATGCCAAATAATTAAGCAAAAATAGAAGTCAAGACAAGAATTGACCTTCATCTTGCTAGGAACCTGTTATATGTTATCGACACCGAAAGAACCCCAGATCGCAATCAAACATGAATAAAGAAATGGGATATCCCTAAAAATCAATCTAATATAATAAGTATGCAAAATAATTAAGCAAAAATCGAAGTCAAGGCAAGAATTTGACCTTCATCTTGTTAAGAATCTCTCTTCCTCCTGTCATGACTGAAGACTTTTTTCCTCCACTTCCAAAATAAAATATCTTATCTGCAAAGCCCAAAAATAGATGGCACTGCCTTTGAACTACTATATGAACGAGGAAAATCTATTTATGAATTAATGAATAAACTATTATAGATCACGTGGTATTTATGGGTAATTTTGACTCTGATGAAACTTGTCGCTGACATTTCTACTTTGAAGGCGCGTTTTTCTTTTTTCCTTTTTCCGACTTTGACGTTGTTTGATACCTAATTTTTCTCAAAATACATTAATTCTTTTTTCTTTTTTTTTCGATTACACATTTTTTTAAGAACGACAAAAAAACAAATTCAACCTGATACATGGGGTGAGAATAACTGATCCATCTCATACTTGCCATGTTGTCATCACTACATGTTTAATAAAATAATATTATATGCAATCCAAAAACTTTTCATTCATTTTTAATTTCACACTCTCATCAATCAACTATTCTAAAATGCATTCTTAAAAAAAAAAAAGAATATATATATATGGAGACTTAAAATGCATTATTTTTTTTCCTTGTAGTGCCACATGTCTTGGCTTTAAACATTTGCTAATTTTTATGTCTCTTTCATCATAAATTGAATTGATTCTCAAATTTTCTAATCGAAATAATTGGTTCAGTACAATTTTCAATATTTTGATCCCGATTACAAATGTTAGATGTAATTTTTTTTTCTCTGTGTATATATATATATATATATATATATAAATAAATGATAAACACATCTTTCCAATCATATATATATATATATATATATATATATATATATAGGGACTACTACCATAGTTTGTCCAAGGCCACACGAATAAAATAACCAAACATTCTAATGTCAGCTCAACTTGATCCATCAAACCATACTTTGATGGATTGACCACACTTACTAATATTTTGAAGATACTCCAACAACTAACCCAAACTTGATGAGCATGTCACTAAAGAGGTCCTTGCATAAGACCGAACGAGACACTATCTTGAAACTAGTCTTCATAGAAGTCAACTTGGATCCTCGTACAAAAACTTTCAACGTGCTCCTTAAACCTCTCCAACCACTATAGAAAAGCATTTAAATACATAAGAAGTATAAAAAGTGTATGATCAACTACCAAACTACCAATTAGAGAACACATCTAATCAAAAGGGAGAGTATACTATGCCTGAGAAGTCTTTCTATCTAGTCAGGAAGGTGGTTCGATCTAATAAATTGATATGGCCTAGGGACCATCGTATTCATTAGTAGATGCATAGTAATAGTAGTGGGATATTATAAGCTTCTTAGATTGTTAGGCTACAACGAAATCTCCAACCGAAGTATTCTAGGGCTAGCTTGCAAGAAGTTGAGCAAACCCGATTCAAATCTTATCACACTCGACATGCATTAGTGTTGTAGTATACTCTCGAGTTTGCTTGTTAGACTAAATTGCAAATTACCTTGACACTTAGGTTATAAATATGTTCACCTCTTATGAGGATCATCGACTAACCAAACCTCCATTCTTTCTATACAAATTTTTGATTTAACAATTTTTTTCTTAGAAATAATACAACATTTTAATTTAATTATAATTTTTGTGTATAGTCTTATACTCTGACACTAGTTCTGACATAAGCTACAAAATATGTAATTTTACTTATTAGCCCCTGTTTGACACCCATTTCGGGTGAATTTTTTTTTTTTTGGAATAGTGATTGATGGAAGAATGTGTGGCTAAAAAGTAATTAGAATTTTTGAGTTTATGTGTAATATTATTTTATTGATAGAATGTGTGGTTGAAATGAAGAATGAGAAATAAAATGAAAAAAAAAATGGGTTTCAAACAGGGGCTAAGTCAGGATATTTAATTTTACTATTGATGTTGAAAAGGGCACCATCCAAATGATGTTGTCAATTCAAGGAGAAATGTCGATGCACGGCTTAACCATCTTGCATCCAATGACTCAATAGTTATGGTGCGAGCTGGCACTTCACTACATCATCATACGCCCTACCCAAAGCCTATAAATAAATATAATTTCCTCCAAATTATTCATTACAAACAATTCAAAGACTCAATCCAAAGATCTTGTCCAAAATTCCCTCTCTACTGAAAAGTGATACATGCCTTCATTCCTGGTTATCACTCAATATATAATACATACATCAATGGCGTCAATAAATAACACATACATCAATGGGGTCATCTGTGGGAACCATCTTGATTCACCATCTAAGAACGAAGAGTTATGTCAGTTGGCAAAAGGAGGACAACCAGGTACTAACTCTACACTTCCGTCACCACTTGCAACAGAAAAAACTACCAGCATAGCATTTGTGCCTAAAGAACACGTATAACGCCTTACAAGCGCAAGTTGCTGCATTAATGACCATGCTCTAGGAGCAAGAGTTGGTCCCACCTCAAGAATGGTCCACCGCGAACGGCGCAACCTCCACATGTGATAACAAATGCTAGAAGGGTTATTGAGTTAAAAAGTGATGATGCCATAGAAGAAAGGAACAGAGGGCTGCTCATCTTGATAAGCAAAGACCCATTTAATTTGAAGATCGTGGTAGTTCCATTCCCTCCAAAGTTTAAGGATCCAGAAATCGAAAAATCTTATGAGACAGTAAACCCGATCAATCTCCCAGTTTCTTCCAAGATATGATAAGACTAAAAGAGATGCCAAAGCATAACACGTAGAGCTTTCACAAATAACGTTGAAAAATGATGCTAGGAAGTGGCATGATGCATTACCCACGGTCTATTACCTCATTTACTGATATTGCAATCAAGTTTGCTACTTGCTTCTCGAGCAGTGCTTGAAATAAGGAGATTGCTATGGCTAATGCACGTGATCTAGAGTAAAGATGAGCTTTTGCAAGATTACATCATATGATTCAACAAGACAACCTTGAGAATAAAAGACCTTCACATGTCTTGGATTGTTAATGCTCTTGTTAATAGTCTCATAAATTACAATTTTAAGGCATCGCTATCTAAACAGCCTTCAAAGTCAACAATCAATTGTAAGACAAGGTGATGAATACATAGATTGCTGTAAGGTGTGTACAACCAAAAGTTTCATGAGGGATGATAAGTAACGAGCACGAAGAGAAAACAGGAAGACCCATTCCCTCAATGATAGTAGAAAAGGCACCTCACATGACCACCAGTACATTACCACGTTATCACGCATGCCACCCAGAGTCTATAAATAAACCTACCGAACTGCTCTATTGGTGCCACTCTGACGATAATATTTGGTTAAAAAATTGATTACACCACCTATTATAATATGTCACGTCACCTGATGATTAGGAGATCAATTTCGATAAACATAATTCTCTCTAAATTATTTGTTTCACACAAAATTCTAACACTCAATCCGAAGACATTGTCAAAAAAATTATCTACTCAAGGTAATCTATGCCTTCATTTTGTTGGAAAATCTTGCCCCATCGTCCACCACTATGAGATCACCCATACATCAACTATTTTTTATTTTAAAAAATTCTTATTGTATTTTTAATAGAATTTGAACTTGAATGTTAATTAAAATATTTATATCACCAAACTTAACTGCTTCGAAATTCGATTTTAAAGAAAAAAAATAATAAAGAACTATATTTGGAAATTAACATAAAATCTCCCCAAAAATCAAACCACAAAACCAATTAATTCCTGTTTAAATATGAACAGTCACTTCTGTAATTTCGCCGCCATGAAACGACGACATTTCAAGAAAAAAATTACACCACTGATTCTAGCCGTTACAGTTTACACAGTCTTCGTGTCTTTTTTGAAAATTGGACCGTTAGAATCTGAACGTTAATACCCCTCTTTCTCTCCAATTTTCTCTCACATCAACACTACATTCTCGCAAGATCAAATTTTAGACACTCCCTTTCTCTCCCTACAAAGCTTTCGGATTTGATTTTGATAGGATCGAGTTCTGTTTTTGCATCAATTGTTGATGGCGGTGGACGAGATACCGAATAATTTCTTCATGATGGATGAGGCCTACGAGTACTCGGCTCCCCAGTTTTATGATTTCATACACGGGGAAACTGATGAAGATCGCCGCAAGGCCGAGCTCTGGTTCGAAATTACCGTATCGCATGCCCCTTCTCGTACGTAATTCTTCAATTTCTACTTTTCTTGATCATCTAATTCTAATTTCTTCTTTAAATTTTTTCTTTTTGCTTCTTTCGGGATTTTAATTGTTACCGTAATCATGGACTATTCGTTATGCTCTTTCGTGCTTGGTTTTCAAACTAAAAATTGTAAATACGATACTTGGATAATACAGTTCAATTTTAGTAATTTCGGATTTCTAGGGTTTTCTATTACGAGTGGAATTATTGTAGTTTCAAGTCCATTAAAGTTGAATTTAAATTAAAGAATGCTAAACTTTTTATCTTTTAGTAGTACCATTTTCATGTTTCGAATGACTTGATGTGAAAAATCGTGTTTAATCTTTGGTTTAAACTGATGCAGCATTTATGCCGAGAATTAAGGCAAGCAGATCAGTTCAACTGCAGAGTCTCTGCAATTTTGGTGCGGATGAGCAACTACAGAAGGTGAAGTTAAATTCATATTATCATTTTTTTGTGAACCTTTGTTGAGGTTTAGGCGATGCTATGCCGAATGATTGAAGTTTTGACTACTTGTCACAGGCAACAGAGCCAGTAGAAACAATAACCACATCAAATAATACAGAGGAAGCAGTTTCAGAGCAACCAAACTTAACAAAGTCAGTTTTTCTATACTTCTGAATACTCCTGTATTATTTCCATTCATTTTGTCTGTTGATCTTTTGTTCGTTTTTCGCATTTCTTTGAGAAAGATGTACTTAAAAATTAAACCACTCACTGTATGTTAGGTCTCAAGAAGAGCTTGTGCCAGAACCCAAGGAAGAAGCTGGTACAAATCTTGCTACTGTGGTAAGAGCCTATCAGCTGTTCAACATATTAGATTGGTTTTTGGTTTGGGATCTGTCCATTTCTCATTATACTGAACCAAATTTCAGAATTTCGATCTTAAGAAGGCATTGGACGTTGAAGCTGTACGTGCTGAGAACAATGAAAGGTGTGTTTTCTTTCATTTTTCCTTGTAAAGATCATACACCATCTGATTGTTTCTACTGAAGAAGATAATTATTAAATATAGTATAATATGTAGTCTGATTGCATTTGTTGTTGCTGCTGTTGCTTTCAGCATTTTAGCAAGTGAAAACTCCTCTTCCCCTGCAAAAGCTGCCCAAGTGACAGACGTTTGCACCCCAGCACCAGTGAATCAAACTGAAGCTAGAAATCGTCAGACAGCCAAAAAGATAGCCAGTATGCTTAGAAATCCTTCAACACTAAATCCAAAGAATCGGTTACATAAATCACAAGCCAAAAGTAGTAAACCAGCAACTGCTACAAGGTACGTACATGCAAATTTCACCTTGTTAATTTCCTAGTGCTCTAATTATATTTCATTATCTACTAATGTACTTTTCTCCTCATCCTTACTCTTTTATTTCCCCTGACGAGTCATAAAATGTTCTGTATGGTAATTTCAACTCCATGATTCATATATTCGCAGGGACAAAAAGGCGAAGAACACTGTTGGAACTCTTAATTTTGCTCAAGAAAACCAAGCAATAAAGAGGCAAAAGCTCGAAGGAGGAAAATCCCGACAGGTGAATACTGTAATGTTAATTTATGTTTTTCCCCACTCTTGAGTAGAATTTTTTATTTGTCAAATTAATTTCATGTACTTTTCATATGCAGATTCTTACTATCAGCAAGCCTCCAAACCTACATCACAAATCGAAACCTGGCTCTGATAGCAATCCTTCCAACTTATCCTCTACAACTATGAAAAATCGTAAAGAAGACAGAAAGGTTAGTTTAACATCTACTTCATGAAATGTAAACGCTTTTGCAAAATATTTGATTTGCTAACACAATTTAATGTGCAGATGTACGTTCGAGAACCAGCAGCCCCGTTTGTTTCAATGGCAGAAATGATGAAGAAATTCCAATCTAGCACAAAGGAGGTTTCTCTTACTCGCATGAGCAGTTCGCAATCAGTGGTAATTCGAACTTTTTTTAAGAAAAGTTGCGTCACTTCAGATATATACAAGTTTCACACTTAATTTCTAAAATAGTCAATCGTATTTTCAGAATGAGGCTGCTGGAAAAATGCGGAGGAAGCCTAAGCTTACACTAACACGGCCCAAGACACCTGAATTTGAAACATCTCAGCGGGCAAGATCAGTGAAAATTAAGAGTTCAGATGAGCTCGAGGAAGAAATGATGGCTAAAATGCCCAAATTTAAGGCTCGTCCATTAAATAAAAAGGTACACTTCACCTTTCCTTGTAAACGATTTTTATTAGTTAAATGCAGGTCGTATGCAAATTCATTCATATGACTGTTTTCTTCTATGACAGATCCTGGAAGCACCAACAGTACCAGTATTGCAAAGAAGTACACCCCAGCCTATAGAATTTAAGGTAATTCACTAGTTTGCTAAAACAATAGGAAAAACAAATTATGATATCCAGATAATTAAACAGAGTCGTTTGTACAGGAATTCCGTTTGGAAACAATGTCAAGAGCCATTCAGAGTTCAGAAATATCTACTATAGCTTTGACAGAATCAACACAGGTAATTTTTTCTGGCCTCAATTTAAGAAGTTCAATCAATGTAATTCCTCAGTTTACACAACGAATTAAAATTGTTTTTGCAGAACTGTCATCAATGGAAACCTCACCACCTTACGGCACCAAAATCACCACTTCTTCAAACATCTCTGCGAGCGCGTCCTCCCAAGATAAAGAGTTCCGAGGAACTAGAAAAGGAGGAACTTGAAAAAATTCTTGAATTCAAGGCAAGACCTCTGAATAGAAAGGTAGCTGCATCTTCAACTTTTGATGATAATGATAGAAGAGTATTCTTGGAATACACATTCACTGTCAATTTTTAAACTTTTCAGATATTTGAAAGTAAAGGGGGCATGGGGATATTCTGTAACATGAAGAAGCAGGTTACTATACCTCATGAATTTCACTTTGCAATAGATAAAAGGATTCCGCCACCACCAGCTGCTGTTGTCGATCTATTCGACAAGGTAGTAATAGAGAAAGAAATTACACTTTTCTAGATATACCAATTTTTCCTAATTTCTTGTTTTCTCTCACTATATAGCTTATTCTCACTTGTTAATTCTCCTTTCAGCTTTCTATAAATTCAGAACCTCACCACGATAAGCCTCTTCCGAGAATTACTACACCAAATCCATTTCATCTCCACACAGAGGTATGTACATTCTTTTTATATATGATAGAATTATGTACATTCTTTTCATAGATATCTTTTTGGGGGTGGGGTTTGGACTCATGTTTTTCCTTTGTCATACCAGGAAAGAGGGGCCGAGAAAGAGAATAGAATCGCCATGGAACTCATGCAGAAACAGCTTGAAGAAGAGATGGCTAGGATTCCAAAAGCTCTTCCCTATCCTTATACAACTGATTATCCCGTGGTATGGATTTCCTCCTCGGTCCGCTTAATTTGTTGAGACGACCAACCCGACTTAAATTTTTATGCTCATTACTATCTCTTTGTGCAGATTCCTCCAAAACCAGAGCCAAAGGCATGCACGAAACCTGAACCTTTTCAACTAGAAAGTCTGTTAAGGCACGAAGAGGAGATGCAGAGAGAAATAGAAGAAAGGAGGAGGATTGAGATGGAAGAAGCTCAGATGAGAGTATTTAAGGCCCAACCTATCTTGAAAGAGTAAGAATACGAAAAACATTTATTATGTATGTATGTTCCTCATCAAGTTGGTTGAGAACTTAACACTTCCTATTGCAGAGACCCTATTCCCGTTTTTGATAAAGCTCGCAAGCCCTTGACAGAAGTTCAGGAGTTCAATCTACATGTAGATCACCGAGCTGTTGATAGAGCCGAATTCGATAAGAAGGTTATTTTCTTTCTCATTTTCTTGCACATTTGAATTTATTTACTTTCAATTTGTTTGTTTGGATACTTAAAGAGAGGATTGTTGCACAGATTAAGGAGAAAGAAATGATATATAAAAGATATAGAGAGGAGGCGGAATCTGCTAGGATGGTATGTATATATACATATTACAAACATTTATTTAAAATTTTATTACGTAGTGTATGTCTGATCTGACTCTTCTTTTAATGTTCAGATGGAGGAAGAGAAGGCATTGAAACAGTTGCGAAGAACGCTAGTTCCCCATGCAAGACCAGTGCCTAAATTCGACAATCCTTTCTTACCACAAAAGTAAGAATAATGAAACGACTCATTTGTTACACAATGTCGTATTGTAGTCTTTTTGGTTATTTTCATGCAATTTTGTCCCTATAAAATGAACAGGTCTGGTAGAGAAGTTACGAAAGCAAAGTCCCCGAAATTACGTGTTGATCGAAGAAAAGAGAAGCGAAGAATAGTTCGTCCAGCGGTACCAGTGGCCAGCACTGCCTCTCATATGAGGTGATTGTCCCACGTGATGATGAGGACACACGTTCAAGACCTCTTGAACCATACATTGGATTCTGGCCATTGCTCTGAGTTCTTGTATCAACTCCCATGGCCATCCTCTGGGTCACTAAATCTCATGTTTTTGTAGAGAGGTTTGATATTGTTAACTCTGTATGTGTACTGCAAATCATTGAATCCATTGAAGCTATATTTTGGACAAGTAATTCGTATGAGAAAACTAGTCCCAATTATGAGATCTAACACAACCAAAATTTTTACCTGATGCGCAATCCTTACAGAAAACGAGGCCCAAGTTTTAGTCACACTGATGGAGAGCGAAAGTGGAAACAAAATATAGCATCTCTCTCCCCTCGTGGTCATTGACGAGGGAAGAGAAAAGGAACTTCTGTGTTCCATTAGGCTTTTCTCTATGCACTCTCATGCACGAGTATAACTTGGATTATTATTTTTTTTCTAAAAGTGAATTGCACTTAAAAGCAAGTAATGACCACAACAATGATCATAGTTTGTTTAGCATAATCTCGGCTCCTCCAAACTATGCCGATTGTGAAGCAACTCCCTCATAGTTTAAGGAGGTTTAAAAAAACTTCTAAAGTTGCATGTGACAGGGAGAGTGCGAAGTACATGCCATTTGTGATGAGGAGATTCGAAGCCTTAAAACCTGCTGATCGATCTACTTTTAGCTTGGAGACTTTGAATTGGCTAGAGCATTAGGCAGGACATTTGGTACTGATTCCAACTTTTCATAGACACTGCAATTCACGGTTTAAAATACAACTCATCTTCGTCTCTATATTCATTTCCTTTATCTGTTCTGATTTCCCTCTGCAAGAAAAATCTGAACAATGAGAAGCACTTTTAAGTGGCACGGGATAAACTGCACGAATAATCTGAACAGTGAGGGGGCACTGTATCGTTTACCCATTGTGTTCATAGAATAATCCTAACAAAGATTTCCATAGGTAGTTTAGTGAACTATGATTATGTTTTGAATCTTAATAATGGACAGCACAATTGATTAGGGTATTTCATTGGCACAAAGCATCAAGGGTACATGCATAAACTTTCTGAAAATCAAAAGAGGTCACTGTTCAATACAATAATTACAACTATCATGCACTGTGAGTAATAGCAATCTGATTATATGAACGGAATTTCAACAGCCTGATTATGAATGGAATTTCAACAGCATCGTGTCAATAGTTCCTTAGATTATCAATCCATAAACCTGGTTCTTGAATCTCTTCGACAGGATTTTGTTCAGCAAGCTGCAGTTTTACGAGCTTTCATTTTATGAGGTTTTCTTCAGTAGTAGATCCATATACCACAGACAAATAGTGGCTTAAATCTCTTGGTGTGAGACCTGGAAACCGATGAATACTGGTTGGCTGTGGATCAATTTTTACAAAAGGCCATCTCATGGATTCTGCTGCTTCACATTCCTCGGAACCATCCCCAATTACACAAAATTGGACATTTGGCCCATTGAAACGCTCCCGGATCCATGAAAAGCACTGAAGCTTTCCCACATTCCATGAACTGTAGACTGAAAAGTTTGGCACCTTTGTCAGTTTTGTTCTAAGATTGTATAGCCATAAGCACGAGACCAAAACCAATTTAGTGCAGCATAAATCGAACAGACAGTTAATATGAATAGAGGATGTGTTGATACAGATTGATTAAATTATGTGAAATTTAATTTTGTGTTCTTAATCGTAACCTTGTTGGGTTGCTGATGATACCCATTGGATCTAGAACGATATGTTTGACTCAAAACAAAAGGAAGGAATAGGGAGGATACATAAAACAGCGATATTATGGGCCTGTTTGGGCCCCATTTTTTGTATAAAATGCATTTTGGAATAGTAGAATGATGGATAATGTGTGGTTAAAAATTAAGGAAAAGTTTTGGATTTGCGTATAATATTATTTTATTGAAGAATGTGTAGTTGAAAAGAAGAGCGAAAAATGTATTTTGGAAAAAAATTGGGGATCAAACAAGGGCTATATATAAATATTAGAAATGTAAGAATAAACTAACCATTATCACAAGTAATCAGATCATCAAGTCGATATAATAAGCATTTGACCAAGCTGGGTATCAACGGTCCAGATGTAACCAAGACATTCACATGCTGATGAGAATTGGCATCAGCTGAATCCAAACAGGGGGTCATATCTCTTTTATGAATCACACACTGTTCCAAGCAGGCTCGTGCTGCATCGTTTGAGAAAGAAGGTCAGAATAAAGATTGAGCCATTTGAATATTAACAAAAGATAGTAATATACGTATCATCTTACAACAATAGGCAAGCACTGACTATAATATCGTATTTCGCTCTTCCCCATATATAGTTCTTTCATCCAATGGACTGAGAACAGCATAAAGATGTAGGACACGACATTAATGCAGCACAATGTACAACAGCAAGTAGACATTACTCAAGCATGGAAATCAGATCCTCATTGAAATAACTAAAACAGGAATTGCTACGTGTTTTTAAAAGGTTAATCACGCATTTGAAAGATAGCACATGCAGAAACCAATAGAAAACTGAATGCAGATATTTGCCTATCTTATATCACATGAAGCAGCTGGATATCATAATATTTAGATATCATGTGCAAGCAAATGCCAATTATGATGTTTTCAGGTCAGAACTGTCTATATCTGAGTGAGACTGAAAACATGTTCTCAAAATTGGCTTGAGCAGAAAAGCAGAACCTGCTTCCATCCACATGGATTCTACGAAAAGTTGCCACTTTTAGACTATTATAATTTGCCCAACAGGATAAAGTTCTACCATATATTAATATGATTAAAATTTTTTTAGGAGGTAGATGTTGAAAACCAAATTAACATTTTCTCTTCTCATCCCAAGTGAAAGAAAACTAACAAAAATCTCTTCTTGAAAAGGTAAATTGAGTTTCATCTATTGTTAACTAGTTCTGTAAAGAGCTAGATAATTATACTACTTTCTCTTATATTTATCTATTTTCAAGAGGAAAAGAGTACAATTAATAAGACAAGTAACTTAAGCAAAAAATGGTTTCCCCGCTATTTTAAAACAAGGGGAAAGTTGATATTTACAAGTTTGGTAATGAATTTTTAATAAAACCCAAGCAGATAGTGCATATCTTCCATAGTGGAGCAAACTGTTAATTACAAGGTATCATTTGAATAGAAAGCAGCAAAGAAAGGTCGTGTCAACTATGGTGGGGCTGGTCAATATTACCCCAGTAGAGAGATAGAAAGGGATGTACATGTATGTATGTGAGGGTGTGTGTGCACGTCTAGATGTGTGCATGTATGGAGAGAGAGATATAGATACACTGTGGTTAATGGAAAACCAACTAGAAACAGATACCAAAATATCACAACATCCATTTCGGACTTGAAAGCATAGAATATTAACAAAGGACAGCAACATACATCAACTTCTAGCCTGAATTTTCTTAATTAAGGTTGATACAATATCTTATATGTTCTATCTTCGTCAAATTTCAAATGCAAACTCAACTATCTAAGAAATTCATAAAATTGAGGTTTCCCTTCCAGTGTCCTTTCCCTAACAACTTCTGCCAAGAAAATCAACCATGAAACACATGGAATACTCTGCTTCATGCGCAAGCATTACCTATGGACAAGTCATCAATCATCTTAGACTGTCTTATTTTCAAAAGCGAACTAGTCAACAATCAAAAGCTGCCCAATTCTCATGTTTTGAGTTTGGTTCCTATTGACAAGGTATTCACCTTTTTCAAATGATATTTTTCATACAAAGCACAAAATCTAACTTCTGAGATTTCTTTTATTTTCAAAATACAGAACTGAATTGGACCAGTCAACTTGAGAACACTCGGGGATAACTTATCACAAAGTAATTTACCTGAAGAGAGCCATCTATCTGTAAAATTATCAGATAAAGCATAGAGATTATCCCAGAGTTTTATCATATCTTGATTGAGAAAACTATACAAACCCTGCACAAGTAAAAATATAGTCATTTAGCAAACTGTATTGAACATCATAACATCTTTTTTGCAAGTCCAATAGTTTAGTCAAAAAATGCAGAAATTTTTTAATCAGACTAGTGCCAATTATTTTCAGGACTCAAAGTATATACTAACAGCAGGAACTAATATTCTTGAATCTAGCACACTTCGAAAAGGCAACACAAATATGTTGGTTCCAGAATCTAGAGGATGAAAAACAACACGTGGCTTTCTTCCAAGAATCTTTATTTGCTCATGTTGGCCTGTGTTAGATGCATATTTTATTGGAGTTTGAGAGAGTACAAAAACTAAATCACACAGCACCATTATAGTTAACCCAGCAAACTGATAAGTGCTTATTTTTTTCATAATTTCTATATCAATTTCTCTCACAATTTTACTTATTTTTGGCTTCTTTGCTATTTATTAGTTTCTTTTAAATTTTGTAGGAAACTTGGAGAAAGAAAGAATAAAAAGAGGTTAATAGGAGCAAAGGAGCACTTGGAGGATTAGGATGCAAAAAAGGAAAAGCTGGAAGATTTGAAGGAAATCAAAGAGGTTATTTTCTACAGCAAATAAGGAAATAAAAAGCTGGACTTTTAATTAATTTGGACCACATCAGCTCTAAAAATCCGACAATTAAGGACCCATTTTGACTTAATCTTCCTCTCCTTCTAAAACATGCTATATTCAATTGAGAGAAAAAAAATCTGCAGGTATTCTTTCCTCATTTTGAAAGAATGTTAAATCATCTCTCTCATTTTTCATTCACATTTTCAATTTCCATGAGGGCATCTGGGGTCTTTACACTAAGCTGAACTTTCATAGTACAAAGAACATGTATCATCAAGACCAAATATATGAGTATTTGTTAAACTAATGCCCTAAAGATGTGCAATATATTATTAAAAAATTGAATCATCAGATAGAAATAACCAATAACTAAGGATTAGTTGGTCAGAAGTTATACCAATCGCAAAAAAAGAAATAAAGATGACAGAACACGAAAAATGCAAACAATATGGCATTCACATTTGGGAGGATATTTTTGTACCTGTTTGTACTTTTGAGCTATAGCACGGTGACGATATGCTAATTTTTGTTTGTTGTTGGCATCTAACAGGGGACCGAAGCCATCCTGGTTGAAGTTATAATCAGAGAGATCCTGACCATCATCATAGTGGCTCAAGACATCTAGATAAGGTTGATTGAAATTTTCAATCTAAATCAATACAATATAACAATATATCAGCTAAGAGTTAGGGAAAGTACAAAAGGATGGGATGACCATAGAAAAGGAAAACTCACTTGCTCGTAAAAGAAATAGGAATCACACACTTGAAGAATATGATTCTCCCACATCTTGCCTATCTCTACACCAATCTGTACATTCTTTAAACCATTAAAGGCCTCAGCATATGTCCCATTCAGTAAAGACTTGAGCAATATGAGAGTCTCATCCATGTCCCAAATATAAACATTCATTTTCTGATCCATAGCAGCCCTAATGGAAACCCAATGACTGTTTAATAGCGATATAACTGCTTAACTCAATAGACCCTGGAAGATAACAAGTATCAGACTCCTGGATTACAAAGATTATAAAGAATTCAAAATGCTCAAATGCAAGAATCAGGCTATTTAACAAGACTAAAAAATTAGCTCATGAATGAGGTTAGTTAAACTGCAGAATGTTTACTTTCCCTTTATACATTTAGTCACTAGTTTCACCAAATGATTCAGAATTCACCAGAATTTATGTCCAACGCGAGGCTTTCAAATAATTACTTGGAAAAATCCTGCAAGAATCAATCTTTTAAAGTCCTTTACCATATCCCATAAAGAAATAAAAACGATCCACAACACTAAAATTCCTATCCGCAGAACATTCAATTTTAAAATTAAATTTAAATCGAAACTAACAAGAATCGAACTGGATAATAATTTCGGCACACAAAATTCGACTATGGTAGCTTCTGATCGCACTGAAAACACAAAATTTAGTTACGATTCCATTCCTGTAATAAAGAAAATGAATTTTCTCATGAGGTTCTGATATTTTACATAGCGTAACAAAAGAACATCCACAATATTTTTTTTTTTTTTTTTTTTTTAAATCGCTAAATCTGCATAAGGGAAATTACATACAGAGAGAGGGTGTCAGATTACCAGCAGAGTTTCTTGTGTTAAATTTGAAGAGCACAGCAATCTAGCAAATAGCGTTCTTCGTTTTACGATATTTGATCAAGTTGGGCTCCGATGAATATAATGTGGAATTGGGCCTAACCACATCATGGAATTATAAGGGCCTGAATGGTGAAAAGCGATAATCTCGTTAATAGCACTTCATAACGACAACATGATTTGTGACATCGTTTTTGTATTTGTTTTTAGCAACTTGAGTGACCATTTTCGTATTGATAAGGGGGTGTTTGATGCACATTATTAAAGGAATAATGCATTTTAAATAGTAATGTAATGAAAAATATGTGATTCAAAAATAATAAAAAATTTTGAATGCGATAAAAAATATTATTTTATTGAATAATGTATGATTGAAAATGAGTTTTGAAATAATGAATTTTGTAAGAATGTGTGTCAAACCGAGAGGAGTATGGTGTTTGTGGGTCTCATTAAGCCTTGTTTAGCCCCCATTATTATTCCACGTATTAAATTATAATTAATTTTTTTCTCTTCTTATCAAGTACACATTTTTCAATAAAATAATATTACACGTAAATTTAAAAAAAAAATTCGTCTTTTTTAATCATACATTCTCAAAAAAATTATTATTCCACTTATTACAAAGTATAATAACGGGGGCAAATGGGCTCTAAATGTGCAATGAAAAGAGGATAAAAATTATAAATCAAATGAAATATGCAATTAAAAACAAAAATAAAATTTGATTGCTAACTTATGAATTTAAAATAAATTGATTATTCAGGTTCAAATGATTGACCTTGTTAAAATCTCAAATTGAAACTAGTTTGACCCAATTCAGATTCGTTCAAGTATTGACACTTTACATAGATTTGATCGTGGAGAATTTGATTGTCATATTTGACATTCGATAATTGACTCAACTCGACAAGGTCAATGACAGTTGAACTTGACCCATTAGTCAACTAGCCGAGGTCAACTCGCCTAATTGATCGAGTTATCGTAACGTAACTAGTTCCCAACTACGAAGGCGAGGCCACCAAAAAATAAAAATAAAGAAAATGGTTCAAATATTATTTCCCGCCTGCTTTCAGATCCCGAATTCAAAATCCTACTTCTCCAGAGTCACAGAGGAAACACAGAGAGAGAACATGGTTGTCATTACCAGAAATGTGGAGGGTATCTCCAATCTCTCCACCACCGACGATCCTCTATTACCCTGGCTACGATCCATTGAAAAAACACTGCAAAATTCAATTCAATCAAACAATTCCACCGATCTCGACGAGCTCGTATCGAAATGTATTTATACCTTCAAGGCTGACCCACGCTACCGAGATGACGTCAGATTTCTCAAGATTTGGTTTCTTCATGTAATATAAAGCGAGATTGTGATTTATAGTAATATATATATTTTTTAAATTTGTTTGTTCAATTGACGAGTTGTTGATTTGTGTTTGACAGATGGATGGAAGTTCAGATTATGAAAGAGTTTTTAAGGAAATGGAGCAGAACAAGATTTGTTTACGTAATGCTTTGCTCTATGAATCGTTTGCACTGTTTTTGGAAGTTAAGGGGAAGTTAATTGATGCGTGTATGATTTACCATTTGGGAATTTCGAGGTTATTAACTTCTCCTAATGAATTATACGTTAGGATACACTGCTATTTTTGGGTGATAATAGTGGATGAGATTAGGATGCTTTTTGGGTTTCAGGAATTCTCAGCCTTTGGGAAGATTGAAGAAAGCGCAGGTTTTATTTCTTGAGAGAATGTCAGAGAGAGTGACAAATGGTTCATTTCAGAAGGTATGTTTTGATGAGTTATATCTAACATATTTTATAGTTTTTTTACAAAAAGAAGTGATCTTTGCTAATAATCAAATCTGTAAACCTAGTCTGTAAATATACATGCAATTTTCCACCGAAGGAGCTCAAACCTAGTCCATAAATATTTTGTGGTGTTCTATAAACCTTAGTTACCAAAAATCAACACGGAATTATATAGAAGAAAGAAGCATGTTAGCTATCTATGTAAAACTTTAATATGTGATTTTCTTATAAACAATATGATACTCGTGTTAGTGTAGTTCATCTTTCTTCTTGGATGAAGAACTTAATCCTCTGTTTGGCAAATTTATAAATGGTTTATAAAGAGGAATAATATTAGGCCCTACGAAATATGTGGGTAACAATGAGTATTAGTAAAGAATTTGTGGTTGAAATTAATGTTTGACTTTGATTAAATATATAAACTATTTATATATTTGTATCCCATATTTGAGGTTACTCTGATTTTCTTTTGTTTTTGGGGTTAATCAATGGATGGATAAGATAATGTTCCTATTTGACCATGCTGTGTATGTTGGACGTAGAGTTCAACTAATTTTGGTACAGCAAAGACAAGGATAGTGCACAAACATTTATGTTAAATAAGAACTACAAAATGCTCATATACTTAAGCACAATAGGTCTTGAGTTGTTTGCCCTGTTTGTAGTGATATTTGAGTACGAAAAGGCACAACTTCAACGTAGAAAGTTAGCCAAAACTACTTAGTGTGGTGGAGCTCTAGTCTGAGCTTTAAGAAGATATTGAAAAACATAAGTTAAACTTTTCTAGATGATTATATCGCTACTTTATTTGTCATTTATTATAGCACTTTGATGGTTGATAAATGATGGTGTTTCTTGGTGTATAAAGATATATGCTCATCTTTTTTCAACTCTTCTTTGGTTGCTAGTGAAACATAAGGCCTTATTCTGTAATAAGACAGCTCTTGTCCCAAAACAAGCCTAATCTTTCCAATGAAACAGCTGATGCATATAAGAAATAATGATTATTTCATAGACTATCAATTATTATGGTAATGCTTTCATGTAAATGAGAAAAATGTGAAGCTCTGTGAACTGGTTTATAACTCTGTCTTACAAACTTGATTATCATGTTATATGTGTCTCTAGGCTATATGGGGATAAATTTGTTTTCTAATTTGAATTCAGATTCACCCTCTATAATTCTATGCCAAAAGTAGAGGTATTAATTTATATGCCAATAGGCCCGACAAACTTAACGAGCACACAGCTAGTTTTAAGGTGATAAATTCCTAGCAACGTAATTTAAAAGCTTTACTAAGAGCATGTTTGGGAAGTGATCAAACACTATATCCACACATTTCGTAGGACCGACAATTAATACCCATTTATTATCCACACACTCCGAAGGACGCACAACTTATAATCACTTTTCAAACAAGCACTAAATGTTTGAGTTGGTAATATGGATCAAGAATCTGAGAAACAGTTTTGAAAATTAGCAGAGAATAATTTGCTCTTTTTCATTTCTTAGCCCAATAGCTATGTCAAGTATACAGGATACCTATAAAGCACGGATATATATATATCCGTATCAAATTTTCTCCCTTCAAATAAGCTCTTCAATTGAAGTATCATTCTTCAAAGCTTCAACATTCAGGTTCATGGAGTCTACTCTTTATTGTGTTGAATCAAGTCAACTGTTCATATTTGCATAATGTATAACTCATACATTGAACGTGGTTCATATTCTACCCTTTAGACTTTAGAGTTTAGATGGCTCAGGCACGACTTAGTTGTTCTTTTTGCAGAATGCAAGTACTTTATTCTTTTCATTTTCAATCTATTTACATGTTTATATTTTTAGTATGAGATAGTAAAGTTATACCTATAGGTCTTTCACATTTCCTTGAATATCATTTGAATTAAATCATTTACAGCTAATTGCACTGTGTTGTTCTAATCAGAGATCTATTTAAAATATCTGATTGGTTGATTTGCAAACATCAACATCTGATGGTAGGCCCCTTAACATTTTCTTTATTCAGATGGAAAACGATGTTTATTCAGAAAATGGTGAAAATTTTGTTAATCCATGGTCTGTCACAACCCTCAAAAACTTGTTGCAGAAGATGAATTCACAAGTAGTAAAATATGAGGTAAAGCGAATTGGCTAGTATTTATGTGAATTTTGTATAGTGATTTTGCTTGATTTGTTTTGATAGGCAGTTATATTATTTTTCAGGGATACCATCAAAGTAATAAAGCATATCCAGGGAAAGTTTCATTATTGTCCTTGCAGAAATCAGCTAGGCAGAAGACCATTGACATTGGTAAAACAGCCTCCTATGAATATCTGAAGTGTCCCATTTAAGATTCTTAGCAGCATGGATGGCTAGCTAGCTATTATCATTCTTGACACAAGTGGTTAACCTACATGAAAGCTACACATGCACGCACTCTTATGTACAAATAGCATTAAATACTTCTGTAAATTATGTCATATAATCAGATCAGCTATGTAAAAGACTTGCATTCTCAAAGGTTCGTCAAACATATATCGTGCTTCTTTAATTATTATATTTGTGCAATAGTAACCAGAATTGTCCAATTCAATACAAAGTTGCAATTCAAAAAATAAGATTAATCTCTTACATGTTTGAAGAATCATAAGGGTACTTTTGTCATTTTCTTTCCAAGTGATGTATAGATCTTTTTCATTCATTTTTGCAAAATCATGTATATGTTTATGAACTACTTTGCTTACGCAATACTTTGTGTCTGTGCTTTCAGTACAATCTTTCTGAAACTTAGATAAAGGAGGGTTTGTGTTGTCAATTTTGTTGTGGACGTGGATCTAAGTTTCTAAGTTAGAGTTATGGAGATATCATCTTGAAACAAAAGGATGTATGAATAGTTGGAGTAAGACTTAGTATACATGGTGCAGTTTTAGTCAATAGAGAAGTGCTTATGGAAGCTCATTAAATATCTAAACCTAAACGTTTTTGATAGGCTCAATTTTTTTATAGAGAGGGAAATACAAGAGATGGTGTAACTAGAGAAGTGCTCAATTTCTTGATCCATTAACATAACCCCCACAATATTTGTTGAAATCTGGGTTGACTACCTCACTTATTTTGACATGGACCGGACGTTTGACCATTCTTTATAAAATAGCATTTTAGGTGTGCCAGTGCCATTTTAGGGTTTTGTTTGTCTCTTATGTTCTCTCTCGAACTCGAATCTGTTCTTTAGTCATCGTAATGTTGAGCGGGTTGCTTGATGTACTAAGTGTATATTTGTGAGATTGGAGTGTAATTTACTGTGGTAAATATTTCTGTGTGTGAGGCAAGAGAAAAACACTTGAAGAAATCATTCTTCATACATTTGTATGAACTGTTGTTGGCTTGATTTAGCGATCTAGGGCAATATCTACCTTATAGATGCTCAACGGATGAGTAGTGTTTGGAGCACGTAAACATCCGGACCCATTAGTGGGTAGAAGTTCTCGTGTTCGAATTTTTGTTTCTGCAACTTTTATTTTCTCAAATTACTTAGTTAAGACGATTTGGGGACCAACAATATTTTGTCCTCTTAATCCGAACATCTGATGGAAAATATAATTGTCATTGACTTTGTGTGGAGGTTATAATAAATTGTTTTAAAGTTGACATTACGCCTTGGAAAATTTGTTTTCGAAAATGTTATGTATACTTTTTGATATATAGGATACTGATAAATGATAATTTATATTCGATGCAGAGATTTTCTGTCTCTTGAATTGCTTATAATGGCTTTATGCTTTCCAAGCCTTACATTTTGGGTCATTTAGCTGGACATTGTATTTAATGGGTTCTTTAGTACAATTTGAAGATAAAATGGAGTTGACCAGTGCGAAAGGACAGAATGATGATATAAAAACTACCTTTAGCTTCCATTCCATCCAAAAGGAAACTGATCTTGATATAAAATTAAAAGAGCCAATCTAAATCTTTGGTTTGGTTGGTTATGCTGTAATTATATCCTGTAAGATGCTGCATTCTGTTCGGAGTATTCTGTCATTAGGTGGCAAGTACAAGTATAACATTAAGAAATTGGTCAATTTTATGTATTAACATACAGTTTTACATTCCAAGGATTTACTCTCTGTTTCACTTATATTGTCTTTTTTGATGTATGACGACTAAAGGTGGATATAAGTACCAGATCAAAGGGTGTGCAGGACAAGGTGGATTTGCTCAAGTGTTTAAAGCATATGTTGACAACAATCCAGATGATGTTGTTGCCCTTAAGGTAATTAAGGCATCAATTCCTTACTTTTACTTAATGAGGACTCAATAGTGAAAGATGTTATTGGGGTACCTGCTGAATCTTTCAACATGTTACAGATTCAAAAGCCTCCTTTTCCTTGGGAATTCTACATGTATCGCCAACTTGACATACGGATTTCAGAAAAAAAAGTACGCGATTATTGGACTGTGATATATATTGAAATCTGTTGGTCATGAAGCTGCACTCATTCAGTTTCTTCATTTTTCAGAGGATGAATTTTGGCTTTGCTCACAGATTGCACCTCTATTCTGACTACAGCATTCTGGTCTCTGATTATTTAGCTCACGGGACACTTCAGGTGGATATCTCATTATTTTCTTCAGTTGAAATTATCTTATTCATTTCTTATGAAGTTCATATTGATACTCTGCAGGATGCTATAAATTCTAATGCTGTCATAGGTGGGTCTATGGAAGAAGTTTTGTGTATTTATTATACCATAGAGCTGCTCCACATTCTTGAAATTCTGCACGATACTGCAATTATCCATGGTGACTTCAAACCTGATAATTTGCTCATCCGGTATTCCAGGTAACTAATGGTGTCCAATTGTAGCATTTTATATCACATATCATGAAACAGTGAACTCCCAGATCTTGATTTAGATGGGTTTTGCCTGATTTTACTGAACATTTTCTTTACCAGATACAGCATTAGAATTTGTAAAAGATATACGTAAAGAGGAAATACTGTTATGCGTATTGGATGTTGTCTTGTATGGGAAGACGACTCTAGTTTTCATATTGTTTTTACTGAAATAAACTTAAAGAAAGTTTTAAGAATATGAACCTTTAAGGGTGTGGCTGGAAACATTGTGATTTACTTTGTGGGGTACAAAGTCAAGGTCAATTCTTTTTTCATAGTCCTAAGGATTGTATGCAGAATGTTATGTAATAACTATAACATTATATGATTTTCTCTGCATAAACTCATTTGTGCTAATATGTTGAAGCGACATCTTGGTGTCTCTTCCTGAACTTTCGGCAGGGATGATCTAACAGAAAGTAAAGATGATTTTCTCACGTGCAGTGGTCCTTGGCGTAATCAGGTAACTTTCAGATGTTTCAAGTATAGAGATCTGGTTGATCTGTTGATATTACTACAGTATCAAGTACTACTAATGCAGGGGCTTTGTCTTGTCGACTGGGGAAGAGGAATTGATCTTAGTCTTTTTCCTGAAAAGACCAAATTCATCGGAGACAGTAGAACTTCAGGCTTTCGTTGTATTGAAATGCAAGAAAATAAGCCGTGGACATTTCAGGTAAGGTGTATATTTGACTAACTTTATCATTTTGGATGATCCATGTACAGTCAATACGGATAGCATCTACTTATTTTCATGTTTTAATTGCGAGGTAAGGTGGACATGTACGGGCTATGTGTTATTGTTCACATGATGCTTCACAATTCGTACATGGATATTGAAAAGAAAGCCTCTCCTGATGGTGGCTACGTTTATCAACCCAAATCACATTATAAACGGTGTGTCCTCTTTGTCCCCTTTGCAACTATTTGTCTATTGGTTATGCTCATGAATCTTCTGTTTTTTCCTGTTCAAATAAACTTCTCAACTTAGATACTGGAATATCGAGCTCTGGAGAAGCTTATTTACCAAGTTGCTAAACATTAACCCAAGTGAAGATCACAAAAAATTGCTCCAATCATTGAGGGAGTCATTTCAAGATTACGTGTGTTCAGATCCTAAACTAATAAAAAGGTTGAAGCAGTTATTGGTGAAGCAAAGAACTTCCCTGTGTTCTTCTTAGGACGACATTTACATCTCCTTCCAAGTGTGTCCATTGGTTCTTGCTCGATTGCAAATGGTGCGTCTCTCTTATCTTCCTGCATACGTCTAATTTTCTATTAGAACATATTGTAATTTTGTTCATTTTTATAATAATTCTTGCAAATTTACTTCGTGTATCGTCAACAGTGTATAGAGAGCAATGGAGAGAGGCACTTGATATGTTTTAGGATTATTCGAAATCAGAATGTATGGGGAAAACTCTCAATCAGTGTCAACCATTGTTGAGCTGAAGGGCATCATGCATTGCCTCATTGTCACAATCTTGTTTTAAGCAGTGTGTGAATGCGTGTATGTTGAATTATGTAGTTGTGATCAATTTTATTTTCACTTCGTGCTCAAATCCTTGTGTAAGAAAGTTCAAAATCTAAAACCTGTTCGTTATTGGATGGATGGTCCTTGTAAGAGTCTCTTATAAACTTCTTGTTTTGAAATATTCAAGTCAATTTATATGGATTTGAGATTTCTAAAGATGATTCAAATCGTTTAAAAGTTAACCGACGGCTTGGCACTGCTCAATTTCCATAAATTAGTGAAGATGAAAACTTAAACTTGAACCTTTGTTTGTCTACTATAATGTTTTACCGAAGCATCTCATTTAAAACTTATAGTGAAGCAACAATTATAATGGTTCTTTTATTAATATTAATTGCATAATTTAATTAGTGAAAAATTGGTTTATATCAAGCTTCAAACACTCATCTTTGTAATGGCACAGCTTGGTTTCAGTTCGGGGTTCTCAAGATTACCAGTTTGAGATTTTTCACCTAGAAAGTGATTGGTTGTGTAAAGAATGAGAACCCAGAATTGAATTTGATTTGTTCAATAAATGAGAAAATCGTATTAGACAAAATCCATCGCACCCAAAACATAAATGATGTATAATATGGGTCGAGCCAACAATATAAGGCGCATCAATTATTATAATCTATTTTACTTAATGATTTTTCAATTTTATTCAATTTAAATATTATTAATTTAAATTTTACTAATAAAAACTTATTAAGTACATCTTTCAAGCTTGGAGTATATACTCAAAAGAATTAACATATGCTCGAACAAGCGGCTTGACATATTGGTTTATATGCAAATGGCTCGAAAATGCAGACTCGAGTAATGTATGATTGGTTATCTTCTTATAGATACTTTCTTTCCAACCCATGAAATAAAATACAAATCAGGGTTTTACACTTAGAGATAGGAATAAAGTAGTCCACTTACCCGCTTGTTTGGCTACCACTTTTCTAGTTGCTCGAAATTGGATCGATTTTATTCCGTATTTTATTTGGACGATTTTATTTTTTTACTATAATTCAATTATTTCAATAATAATTTATTTTTCGTTTTTCAGTATGTAGTTAATTATTTCAATAATACGTATCTATAATAAATAATTTCTATTGATATATTCTATGCATATTAAGCGAATATGAAGAAAGGATGGTATTCGTTGGATATTCAATTGAGATCAAAAGGGTAAATGAATAAATTATTCTAATTGATTTCTTCAACTATTTAAATTGTTTTACAAACTAATTTTTATTTCATTTGAATCAAAAGTTCATTCCGCATCAATTTTTACTAATTTTTTTTTTTTTTATTCTCACATCTTATAATATTATTTTTAAGGAAATATTACACGTACATAAGGGTGTAAACCCCAAGTTTACACTCTAATCACATGGACGGATGTGTAAACCATGGTGTAGGCCCCAGAGTGTACAAGTATAATTTTCCTTATTTTTATAGCACATATAAATTATTTCAGAATAAAGTGTAACGCACAATTTTCATATCTAAAACTTATCTTCTTTCCATGAAAGCTCCGTACTTGCAAATTGCAATCAAACACTCTAATTATAAGTTAAAATACTTGAACAAAGAGATAGCATTAAGAACCTCAAATCACCTGCCTTAGTTGAATTACTAGTTTTGATTGACCAGGTAAACCTTAAGGACCAAATGAGCAACTTTGATTTTGCTTTTGAAAGTCAAGATAATAATACAGTTGATTGACCAGGTAAACCTGAAGGACCAAATGAGCAACTTTGAGCTTTTGAAAGTCAAGATAATAATACAGTTTCGACTAAAAATAGGATCAAGCAGAATATTGATATTAAGCATAGTGGACGCGAACACTCGACAAATGCAATAACCCAACATGAAGAGTGACCATTTGAAAACTCGTAAGTGAACGAAATCCTGATCAAGTAATATATTAGTATGTAAAGTGTCGAACCCACGAGGATTACGTATTTAATCAAGTTAAAGTTAATAATCCCCTCAATCGAATAGCAATAATGATTTGTAATAAATTTCAAGTCCAACTTATCATGTAATAAAAATCAAAATAAAAATTTATCAAATTTTTGAGATACATTGCTAAAATGTAGAATCCCCCTTATTAATCAATTTTTAGTACAACAATTAAAGTGACACTTTTTTATCATGCAAGTTGGTCGAAATTTCAAATTTATTTAAAAGTTTCTCTCGATAGTAATTAAATATAATCATATATGCGACATTTCTATATCTCTATAAAAGATACAAACATATAAAAAAGCATTAAACGGGTTATAATATCAAAATAATCATGCAAAACATAGATGTATATCTATATTCTCTATCGAACCTCACAATGCTTATTACTACGTGCTAACAATTCTATTATCTTTTTCGATGATAATAAAATTCACTAACAATTCAAATAATGGTCAATTAATTGAAAAACAATCTAAACAATAATAAACATCAACGCATTCAAATAAATTAACGTCAA
>CAIGRN010184756.1:0-22827 GCA_903798345.1 Fraxinus anomala | reverse complement strand
AAAAAGAGGAAAATAAAACCTTAAATAATGATTTAGATATATATGACATCAGTATGACCTAAGAATGATGCCTTATGAATAGTATCAAAGTTTGCTCTTTTATATATTGTAGTGATGAGTTTCGTACTTTGGGATCTTCGATGAATATAAAACGACGCTCGAAAAAAGAACACAACCTAAGAAATCAACTGCACGGACGATGAACGACATTTTTGGGTTCTTTTCTAGCGTTTGTGATGGATAAAAGATGGTACACAAAGAACACGATTCGCGGAAAAGAACAAAAAAAATGACGAAAAAAGCAGTTTCAATTGAATTTTGACATAGGGTTTTGGTTGACAACAAAGAGAGAATGAATAGAGAAAAAAAGAAGTTTCTAGTCTAATCTAGACGAAAAAGAGGAAAATAAAACCTTAAATAATGTTTTAGATATATATGACATCAGTGTGACCTACGAATGATGCCTTATGAACAGTAACAAAGTTTGCTTTTTTATATATTGTAGTGATATTGTAGTTATTGAACCATTTCAACTTTACCCGTGATATTTGTCACTAGTGGAATGTGTGACGACTTAGCAATTTTTCTAATGTTAAATAAATTAATAATGCTTGCCAATTCTATATTCTTACTCTCGTGTCTAATGCCACTTTCTTAAAAATTGAATTAAAATTAGCCTATTTTGCTTCGGGCCGGTTCATGGGTTGATCTACCGATTATAATAGGTCAGGTTGGGTTGAATTTTTTAGCCCAATGACCATGATGGTTGGTTTGTATCAATTTTTATTATAAATCATACTAACATAATAAATTTTTTTTTTTTTTGTAAATGGTTATTTACATTTAAAAAACAATTTAAATGATGTAATTTGCAGATATATGAATGAGAATAATGAGTTTTTTCTTAAAAAATTTATAAACTAAAAAGACTTCTTCGCCCAACTAACTTGATTAGCTTGCTTTTTGCCGTGTTGGTAGCTAGTTTGGTCCACAACTTCTAAAGATGGTTTGGAATGGGTTTTGTTGGACCATATTTTTAGATAAGTTGATCAAGACCTATAGGTCTAAGTTGAGCCTACATACATGTAGGTCCTTATGGCTAGTCAAAACATCTTGACTCACTTCATTTTTGCAATCCTCGTCTATTTAAAATTGAATTTTGCAAAAATTACTTTTTTCCACTCATTTTTAACTAAGCATATTAAAATACAAATAAATTATTTTTCACATTTCTCAGTATCTTATTTTTTATTTTTCAACCACACATTCTTTAACTAAAACAATGTTTCGTAAAATTATTTATAAACAAAATCAACTTTACACGAGAGCTTATTATCAGACAAGGCTTGTTAGTCACATGAGACTTACTATAGTTTTTATAACAATTACACGTTCGGTTGTCAAATTGAAATATCCAATGTACATTGAATGATAAAATTTAAACAATATAAGTTGGATGACCAACACGGGAAAAATTATAAATTGGGTGACCTCCGGTGAATGGAACTTTAGCCCTTGTATGAGCCACATTTTGAGAAAAAATGTATTTTGGAATAGTGTACTTTTGAAAAACTAGTCTGAGTTGAACATACATAACACGTTATTTTGAAATACTTTTGAAATATTGTAAAATTAGAGTTGGGAAGATTTGATGAATACAAACTAAAAAATAAATAAAATTTAGGATAGAACTTTAAAAGAAGAAAATTGTACTCTTGAACCTTAACTCCTATAATAACTCTAAATTCATGTAGATCAAAATTTAACAAGTCAAGATTCATTATGTCTAGATTAATGTATGTTAATTAATTGAGAATTAATAAACAAAATTCATACATTACAAGAATTTTGTAGTATTTATTACGTGTTAAAAAATGAAAACTAAAGTATTGTTAAAATAATTAAATTGTAATAGGGTTAAAATCGTCCAATAAATGATTCTCACCTATTTGATAATTAATAGAATGTATAGTTAGAAAATAAGATTTTTTTCATTAAAGTGTAAAATTATTTTATTGAAAAATGTGTAATTGAGAATGAGTTTTTTAAAAAAGAGGGCACGTTTAGTTCGCTCTTTTCAAGCCGTTTTCAATTTTGCAAAATATTGAAAATACATTTGGTCTAATATTTTTGAGAATACATTTTCAAAAAATAAGGATAAATTTATATTATAAAACTCAAAACGTATTTTTGATGTTTTCAGTTAAAATTTTGAAAACATTCAAAATATGGAAAACAAGCGTGTGAATAAAATTTCATTTAAATAAAATTTAAAAATATAAATTTCAACAAATAAAATTATAAAAGTTATAAATTTAATAAATTCAAAAATAAAATTAATAAATTCAAAAAAAATTTAAAATTTAAAAATAAAATGGGTCTAACTAATGACTATTTATATAAAAATTTTAAAAAAATATTTAAATGAACACAGAAAAAAATATTTTAAATTGAGATCATTAGTTTTTATTATTATTTTCTATATTTTAAAATTAATTTATATTTTAATTTTTTAGCTAGAACAAAATATTATAAGCTTCACTAATTTTAAAATGTATGTAATACTTGATAATATATTAATATAAAATTGTTCTATTTTTGTTGAATAATCAAATTTAGCATATGCTTGGCCTCTATTTTTTTTTTTTTTTCAAAAACTCATTTTAAAAATTTTTTATTTAACCACTCATTCTCCTATAAAATAATTTTACATGTAAACCTAATTTTTTTCTTATTTTTTACCATGCATTTTCTAAAAAATTACTATTTCGAAATACATTATTACCAAAGGTGGGCTCAATCGAAGGCTTAATAAAATAAGATGTCATAAAATAATTTTCAAAATTTCAAATCAAGCGTGTTTCTAATTTTTAATTTTAAGAAATAATTTTTTTAAATAACAAACTAAACATGTTTTTAAAAATCTTAAAATAGACACTCGAAACCAATTACAGAAAATGAACTGAAAACTTAAAATCGAAACACAAACCAAACGGATCTTGAGTTTTTTATAAAATGGGGCTCAAATAAGGGCTTATTCTTCCAAAGCAACTGCTTGAGTTTATAGTGTTGTACGTTAAGATTCACAAGCAGTAAGTCAAATATAAAGGGGCTAAAGTGCTGCAGGGTATAGCTGTGTAATGAGAGTTACGAAAACAACTTTTACATATGATTCCAGCCTATTACTGCTCTTCTAATTTCTTAAATGAACTGTACTACTTGTACATAAAAATGATACATAAGAGATTTAAAAAAATGACGTAGAAAAAAAAGATTGAATAAAAAAATTGACTATATTATAAACTAACTTATAAAGTGATATGTAGCATTGTAAATCTTTATGTAAATTTTTATTTACATACAGTAGGATCCTTTTTATATTAAGCTCCCGTTTGAGCACCTTAAAATTTTCATTTTCATTCTTCTACTCATTTTCAATCATACATTCTTTAATAAAATAATTTTTTTATCATATCAATAATTTTTTCTTTTTTTTTTCAATCACACATTTTTCATCAATTTAATATTTCAAAATACATTATTTTAAAATAATGTGATTTGAACACATTCTAACAGGCTAATAGATAAAAACAAGCCACAACGCTTCTAAAGGAAAATCTAGAAATTAAAATATGAATAAAATGAAAAAGCAGAAAACTGACACGTAAGCGACAACACGGAATCGAAACCCGGACGTATCTGCTAGGAACAAACCGGAATTGATAAACCGATGATACGTCCGGAATTATGGTAGCTTCGTCTTCTGGTTGGTTTGGTCAAAACAACACAACCAGTGCGTGTTTGTGTGTGTATGGACCCAATGCACGAAGAGAAAAAAAGAGAAATTTGACTCGCCGCGAGGTCTACGAAACCCTAGTTTTCTACATCCTCAGGTACTCCCCAATTCGTTCTTTATCTGTGTAATTTTTAATTTAATCTGTGTTAATCTATCCCTAACCGTGAGGCCTGTCATTATTTTTGTTTAATTATACTTGATTATGCAATTTTTTTTTATGTCGGCGTATGTGTGATTATATGTATTGATTTTGTTACGAGCTTAGTTATTTTAATGTTGATGTCATTGGTCAGGGTTTTGATGGCTAATTTTTTTATTTTTTGATGAGCAGATCGATTGTTAATTGGAGAGGTGCATGGCCCTTGTTGATTGAAGACTGTTTGCGCCTTTTTTTTTGTTTTGCTGTCGTTGTTTTTTGTTTTGTAATTGAGGTGTGCTGCAGAGTGACCGAAGGAGGGTAAAAAGATGGATTTAGTGACGAGTTGCAAGGTGAAATTTAACTTCATTTCAGGATGTTATTCAAATCATTGTTTTTGTGCAACCGATTTCTTCCTCATACTGATGAAATCTGGTATTTTCGTTGAATTTTCATGCCACTGTGTGGTTCGGAAACTCTGTTGGCAATGCTTGTTAGCTTTTGATTATCTCATTGAATGTGACGAGCTGTGATCTTTTGAGAACTGTTAAATTTGAATTAAGTAGTAATGAGCCTTGTCTAGCATGTTATGATATGGCTTTTGTTCTTGTGCCAAGTACACAAGGTTGTTTTAACCTGATATGGTTACTTTATGCGAGAAGCTAGCATCACTAATTGTTTTGTGCATGATATGGTGATTTTGCCGTTCTGCAATTACATGGTTTATTAATACGGCAAGGTTGTTTTGCTTGAAATATGGTTTTCGTTAGTAACCCAAACAGGCAAAGTTTGATCACTAATATTTATTGGAAACTACGCTCCACCAGATCTCGATGCATAAATTTAAAGTTCTTTATGGGTTTGCCTGCAGTCTCCACGTGTCAGCCTGCATTAAATTAGATTCAATCAAGGATCTTTTCTATGATCCGTGCAGTTATTGTTTGCCTACAATAGCACTGGAAAGATAGTTACCCCAATTAACTTGTTAGCTCCCATGAATGAGAAATTAATCTCTAATAAAAAGGTAGTCTCAAAGATTCTTTATTTATCAACTTTCAAGTTGAACTGGTTTGTTATAGCCACAATATCTGGTATCTCAATGTGTAAACGAGGAGACAGAAAACTTTTGATCACAGTTCCTTTAATGGCAAACTCTGTGATATGGTAAAAAATATGGTAAGTATAATAGTTTCGGACGTGTATGTGTCCGACAAGTGTCAGGTACCGACACTCCTTGAACATTCTACCATGGTTATTTTTCTTTCTTTATCATAAATATTTTATATTTTTAACTCAAAATTATTATTAAATAATAAATAAGTACTAATATTTTAAAAATTTCAACAAGCAAAATTAATAATAAATATAAAACTAAAGTTATACTATTAAATAAAGAATTTTAAATAATTTAATCAACTTGTTGTCGACGTATCATATTAGTATTTTTTTTTGAAAAATCACGTGTTGGCATGTCGTACACTCGTGTCCGTATCGGTGCATCATAGATGGTAACAAATATAGTTATTTCTTTGTATTTTTATTGGTGTATGGCCCTTTTACTAACTACTAGAAGAATATTTTTATTGAAAAATGAAATTGGTCTCATGCCTAAGACACAAAATGCGGAGAGTGGAGTTGTCTTTTCCTGTAGGTGTTTGCCGTAATGGAATCCTTGTGTGTTCTGCGATGTTTGTGTTCTTTTTATTTGCCCCTCCCTAGGGTGAAGCTGATTCCCAAGCCTTCCCTTCAAAGAATTATGAGACAGTGCTAAGATATTAGGCTTCAGAATCAGTTCGCCATTTTTGTAAACTTTTAGTTTTTACATTTCATATATGCTCTGAAAGAATGAATACTATGTAAATTGATTGTTTGACTTGGCACGTTCTTTCTTGCCCTTTTTTTAAAAAAATTATTATTTTTTGGTCACATGTGACTTGAATGTGAATGGTCTTATTGTTGTTTATTTTTGTTGTATTAATTGTTTTGAGGAGATTGCTGTATATGCCAGATTTTGTGTAGTATTCGCTTTCGTGAGATGGGTTTATTGAATTATTTTATCCTCTCTGACAGGACAAATTAGCATACTTTCGAATAAAGGAGCTTAAGGATGTCCTCACTCAGCTAGGACGTCCAAAGCAAGGAAAGAAGCAGGTTATTTTTAGAATTAATCCTGGAGCTAGTGAAACTTTAGGCTAAAGAACTTATCCCCCGTTCTTTTGTACCCTACTTTCGCTTCATTTCTTTCTGTTTAAAATACAAGTAAAAAATGGAAACTTTTTGTTGGGGGTGGGTGGGGGGACAAATTAGCATACTTTCGAATAAAAGAGCTCAAGGATGTCCTTACTTAGCTAGGACTTTCAAAGCAAGGAAAGAAGCAGGTTATTTGTAGAATTAATCCTGAAGCTAGTGAGGCTTTAGGCTAAAGAACTTAGCCCCCATTCTTTTCTACCCTACTTTCGCTTCATTTATGTCTGTTTAAAATACAATTAAAAAATGGAAACTTTTTCTCGGGGGTTGGTGGGGGGCATAGGTGTCGGTAGTGGAAAGCTAAAGCACAATAAATTATTTGTTTCAATTCTTATAATTTAGGTTCTGTTTTAAGTTTTAATCTTTCTTCGGGGGTTACATGGAGTGCACTTGATGCATCATTATAAATGAACCCCAAAGTGTCTGGTCTTCCCAAACTCTTAGCACTTGTTCAAGCAACTTATCCGAAAACTGTTAGCTCTCGAAGATTGATTATACTTAGAAATGTGGCTTTTAATTGGAGCTACCCTGTTTTTCCTTTAGTTTTGATATTTTGGTCAATGAATGAATTTATGATTTATCACCTGACACACAAGATTTTATATGGGGGTGGGGTACATATTTAGTAATTTATTATTAACCTCTTGTTCTACTGCCTTTTTAGCTCTTGGATTATTTTATGTAAAAGAAAAGGTATTCTTTAATTAACGTTCTTTTTAACATTGTGTAGGACCTTGTTGATAGGATATTAGCCATTCTCTCCGATGATCGAGGTAAAATGTAATAGAAAATCTGTAGACACAATGTGATTGATATTATTCTTCTAGTCCAGTGCTTTGCAGTTTTCACCTCAAGTTTATTTGAAACATTGCACGCATGATTCTCATCTCATCTTATGTTATATCTTTTATTTTTACATAAGCTACCCAGCCATTCCTTGTAGCTCGTCAGATAATTGCCGATGCCTTAGAAAGCCTGTTTTCTTTGGAAGATGTCACTTCCTTCGCCCTCCAGTCCTTTCTTCATGTACGATCTTTGCATCATTTTCTTGAAAACTGCCTTAACAATTTGAGTTCAGAATTTCATCAACCTCAATTAGCATTGTTTCAGTGCATAGGGAATCATATATCTAATTAATTTATTTTTCCAAGAAGGTATATAAATAAAAAATAAAGATGATGCAGAATGGGAGAGAGGAGAAGAGAGAGAAGCCAGAGAAGGTAAGAGAGAGAAAGGGTGGAGAAGAAAATTTTGGAGAAGAAGATTTCAATACATCTCAATATTCAGTAATCAACTAATAGTCTTTTCAATTAAAAAAAACCCATTTCTACTTGTTCCAAGAAATCATTTAAAAAATAAATCACAATCTCCTTCCTAAAATAAATGTCTAATGAAGGTAAATATTCAATTAGATCTGCTTTAGAATCTCCATTAAAGATTGTTAAATAAAAAAGCAAAACTATTTTTTTTAATATTGATTAAAAAATAAAGATCTTACACCAAATGTAAGTTCCTACATAAATAGAGAGGATATGATGATGCGCGATTAGTGTTTTAATTAATGAGAAAGTGTAGAGAAGGTGTAATGGCTCTAATCTATCAGTCATTGCTGAGTTCTTCCATGAAATTATGACTTCTTTGCTTTAGTCACGTTTGAAAATATATAAACTAAGGCAAACTCACTAAAAGTCTAAAATTTTAGGATCATAGGATCAAGGATATATGTCTATTAAGTAATCTATTTATATATATTTTTTTTATTATTAAATGGAAAAACGTAGGAAGATGTCACCAAAATGCATTTCATTGCCAACAAGCTGGCAAGTAATGCGAATTTTTAAATTAGGTTGGTCGGAATGTCTTTCTGATTCAATCAAAGTTCCTATTACTAATTATATATAAGAAAACAAATCCAAAGTTCTGAAAGGCATAAAAAGAGAGAATATTGACATAAAATTCTCGTCTGATCAGAAGAAATAGATGTTTTTAACTGTTGGTGATTCAGTAGTTATCTTCTGTCATCAAATACTTAACACCGCATAATAAAGTATGCGGGTGCACGGATGTTGGCGTATGCTCACACGTGTCTACGTTTGTGCATCTACATATGTATGTTATAGAGAAAAAGGAGAGCTCATATGGTAGAACAACAGGAAAATATTTGTTTTGCTTAGCATTGGCTAAAAATAAAAGGCAAGATTATGTGTAGGGTCTGGAGCGAGACCCAGCATTTAGGTTTTTGATTGGGAAGAGAACTACAAACTAAATTTTATTGTGTATATATAATTGAATAGCACCTAGGAAAAAGGAGACATACTTAATTAAGAAGTTAAAAAAAATGTTAAATTTTGCTTCATGATTTACCCATAGCCCAAACCTCTAAATCCAAAGTATTGAAAGAACTGCTGTCATGTTTAGTAGTAAAGAGAAGTTTAAAATATAACTATCTTAGAAGTTTCCTAAAGTTGACCTTATATGTTGCCCAGTTGGCTGAAAGTGAGGGAGTAATATGCACACAGTGTATTTAATTGGTAAGGAAAGTAACAAATAATAAGTGAACAATTGAAGAAATATGCTCCACTTAAAAAATAGATGATGCAAATTTTAATTTCTCACGCAATCCTTTTATCTTTATAATTTTCGATTTAATTTTTAAATTTTGATCTTTGACAAATAGAAATTCTGTTTTGATGCTCTTGGTTGCTTGTCAGAATGTTATTCCCAGTATGTTGATGATACAATTAGAAGTCAGATCAGTTTTTACGACAAATATAAATCTTAAGGTCATCTGTAATTTGCATTGCTATACAAATATGTTAATAGCAACCATACTTGCAAAAGAGTAACTAGGGGATACACATTGATTAATGCAGTCAAACAACCTATTTTTGTGCCAACATGTTACCTATTACTGTGAAGCTATCTGGGATATGGTGGAAAAGCCACAAAAATAATGTAATAGAATAAACCTCAAAGATGCGTATGAAAACAATTCAAAGAATGAATCCAGCACGAAAAAGTTGAAAAATAATTATTTAAGAGGAGTCAACTTGAAGTTGGAACAGACTAGAAGGTATGGTGAAGCAATCTAGAGAGTAGAATGTTAGGCATTGTTGGCTCAAGTACCGAGGGGCGGGAGAGAGCGCAAGATTTACTGGAATTTAGAAATAAAATTAGGGATGACTGGTAATTGACAGTGGAAAGCCGCGGGCATTTACTCAACGGATGGGTTCTTTAATTGGATTTTGACAATTAAGGGAGAGATTATAGATAACGGACATGTGGTATTCAATGGAATATTTTTGAATGGATTGCTGATGATGGGCATGTGGGTATGATTTGTGGAAGGTGAACCATTAGTGATAAAAGGTAAAAAAGGCAACAGAGATAGGAGTGGCAAGATAGGGTTAATAACGACGAACTATTACATTGAAAAATATGTGAATTAATGCTGTTGTGCAGTGAAAGTAAAAGAGGCTGTCTTACTTGGCATCCATACGTATTTAGAGTCCAATTGACCCTTGCCTGGATGGCATTGTGCACATGTGATTGTTAGTTCATTTGTGTACATTAGATTCTCCTTGTCTTCTCTCTAGCTTTGCTAGTGCAGTTATCGAGAATAAAAGGTTCAACTGAAGGATGCATTATTAGTGCCTGCTTATTTATCTCTATCTATGAAGCAAATTTTAGGTATCATTTCTATAGTTTTCATTTTTAGAATTGCATTTCATAACATATTTGAATACCTATTCCACTTCCGAATGGTTGAATCTGAAGGATGACACACTTGCCATTGTGGTTGGTCCTACTTCAAGCCAGTCTAAATCGGTTTTGATTTGCTAAGCATTCTAGTTTCCAATATCTTTGTTTGTATGAGAATGGCAATGTCATGAGAGCATCACCTTCTATTAACTCATTTTCTTTGTTGGATTATGTATATCTTTTTAATGCCGCTGATAGATTTTTAAAGATGTTTATAGTGACTTATTTGCGGAATAAATTGTCTGCTCACGATTGATTCTTGGACACAACTATGTGTCAAGTACAAAAGCAATTTCATATTGTTTCGTGCAGTTTCAGGAACGTGGGACAAGAAAAATGCCATTGGGAAAGAGGAAGTAGCAAAGTTGGTAGATGACACTTACAGGCGAGTCATTATTTGATTGCTCAAAAATTTGCACGGAGAGATGTACTAATGCATGCATCTTGTTTCATTAAATCCTTTTGTTTTTACCTTTCAAATTTTTTAGTTAAGTGGCACGACCTAGCTTTGATTTTATTGTTACTACAGATGCTTTGAGCACGTCAATTTGATTTTCCTTTTGAACAGAGCAATAAACACTTAATGTCATGTATGCATTCAAATACTACTACTTTCCATTGTTAGCATCCAATTTTCCACTTCTGAATATGTTGTGCCCCATTATAGTCCATATTGGAAAATCAAAACTATTTTTCATCGCTTCCCACTCACCTAAAAGATCGGAACAACAAGAACTCAGTTAGGTGGAGGGCTGCAGGAAGTAAAACTTGATACTATGCATACAAATAAATGGGATTTTCACAAAAAAAAAAGAAAGAAAAGAATATTGCCTTCAGAGAGAGGGAGTTTTCTTTTATCATTATTTGTTGATCTCATTGATGTTTATTTTTTGTTGTTGTTTTCAGAAAAATGCGGATATCTGGGGCAACTGATTTAGCAACTAAATCAGATAGCAGTAATGTAAAACTCAATGTAAAACTCAAAGATGAAACTGAAGAGCCTCACCAAATGGATAAAATTCGCTGCCTTTGTGGAAGCACACTACCAACTGATTCAATGATAAAGGTACACATGCGGTTAACCCTTTTGTGAACTCTGTATATTTATCCCTACTATCTAGTTATGAATATACGGTTCTCTGCCCATTATTCTGCTCATGGAAAAAAATGCGCGAGTGTTAGGTTTCTCAGTGAGTTTGTCTGTATATGTGCTCGCTCACTATTGTGGTGCATGCGTCTGTTGCTGGTGGTGTGTGGATGTGTTTGCTGACGTGTCGCTGGAGGTGTGGGGCAGCTCAAATACTTGGAATGGGGTTGGAAAGCGCGTTTGAGTGTGTGTGTGATGGAATTGTGGGGGACTACAGTGTGTGTGGCAGGGGGCTGCCAGTTTCCACATATAAGGCCTTCAGGTGGTGGGGAGAGGTGATGGGGGTATTGGGTGGGGAAGAGCCCTACCGATCACCAAGAGGCGTCCTGTGTGTGGAACTATTTATTTGGGGCATCTAGTGAAATTGCAAAGTGGCTGGACTACCAGGTGTTCAAAATGGGAAGGTAGGTCCGGGATACCTTGAGGAAGAGGATTTTCGTTTTGCTGCCTGGAGTTGGAATTACCACTTAGATTGAGGCAGCTAAATTCAAGGAATATTGATTCCAACTCCAGATCCCCATTCCTCAAACTGGACAAGCCCATCTATCCATTGTTTATAAGATTAGAAACCTTGTAAAGATTGGTGGAAATGATAGTTATATTCAGTGTTATCATCGTACCTGTTGAATTAATAAATATTTTGAGTTTTCTCTTAACTTCCTAATAGTTATACTTTTCCTTACAAAGAATTTTCATCTAAACATTTTTTGGAACTGGTGTGACACTATGTTTTCACCATGTATTTCTTGGTGCAGTGTGAAGATCCAAGGTGCAATGTGTGGCAGCATATAGCTTGTGTGGTGATCCCTGAGAAACCTGTGGAGGGTGTTCTACCAGATACCCCTGAAATTTTTTACTGTGAAATTTGTAGACTTAGTCGGGCAGATCCGTAAGTGAAACTTAATATATTATTCTTTGTGCTTTGGATTATTTGTTCATATAACTTCCACAATTTTTGTGGGTACTATGTATTGGCAGGTTTTGTCTTTCTTAGGGTCTTATTGCTTAATTATATTTCATTCATATTTATCTGTACATTTATTATTTTAGATTTTCATGCTGGAGAAACTAACCTCTTTTACAAGTCTGTAGTCGTATCTTCTAGTCCTTCCACCCAATAAATAGATAAAATGAAAAAAAATGATCCTAGTTTCTTAACATAAAAAATCTTGGTATTTGGTTTCCCTATACTCATAAATAACTATGATATCACCTTCACGAACACATGCATATGGGTCTCAGCAGCACCGGGCAACGTTGATTCATGCCATGATATGTGGTGCTGCTTGTCCAGAAAAAAAGCAGATTATGAGCTATGTTCTTCTGGTTCATTTGTCATCTAGTTTCGAGGTTTCCAAAAATGATGGGTTCTCCATAGTTTTCATTTTTATTTTTTTGTGATGTGTTCTTTTAGTTATCTGTTGCAACTGTTATCTATTAACTGTATTTCTTATTTTTTCACAAATTTGAATCAAGAAAGTACATTGATGCGATCAGCTAATGATAAATCAAATAAAAAATGGTGAAAATGTCTTCGCTGGTGGAGCTATGTCCACCCATTATGAATATTGCTTAAATTAGCTCAAAAATTAGATAGCTGCCCTGTGATGCTCTATGCAGACATTTAAGTAACATTCTGACATGCTTAGAATTACTTGGTATAGTCTTCAGAGTATTGGGATATTTCAATTGTAAACTTTCGTGAGTCTTTGTTTATTTTTTAAATATGCAGCTTCTGGGTGACAGTGGCACATCCTTCATATCCTGTGAAGTTGACCATTACCAGTATTCCTTCAGATGGGTGAGTAAACAATATATTCTATAGTTATTGACAATTTATACCTCTAAATCTGAAGAGCATATCTGTCATGGTATTTGAGCTATCTGAACCTGAAGTTCTTGTTTGGTCTTTGTATTGAAGTTCTATAGAACTTGTTTACATAAGCTGAACTGTTCAAGTAGTGATCTTATAATATAGGATATATATACTACAACTGTCGATCATACACCTGTTGGCTATGAGTTTTTCTATTTTGGGTTTTCTGTGAACTGTATCTGCAATTGAGGAATACAACTTTAGTAGATGTTTGTTTTTGTCATTTCAGATATCATTTCCTTTATGGTGTGTGAGGTCTGCCTATTCCTTTGTCTAAATGGTCCAGTTGCCCAGGCTTACAATGCTGTTATTTTTCTTTTGATTTGCAAATACTTGCCTCTAGGTATATTCTTGTTGCATTATTTAGACATCATTTAAAGATCTAACTGAAAACTATGATACATAGGCCTAGAGGAAAAAATCCAAAAGCAACCCTTGTAAATAATATCTTAAAACCCACATTCGAAGCATCATGAAAAAACTTTGTTTTTTTCACAAAAAATCCTATCCAAGTAAAGACATCCAAGTATGCAAGCCTTTAATGAAAACTGATTATCTCCTTTCCTCTTTGTTTCGCATTATCTATTTTACACTAATAACACTATTGTATGGGCGATGCAAATTCTGCTACTTACATCCATTTACTTTCAAAATCCTCTCAAGTCTGCCTTTTGCCTAAGTATCTTTGTAACTGAGACAAGAAAGAGGTTCCAAGATGCATATACTTGGAATATGTAGAGGAAATTGATCTAGATCAATTAAAGCTCATGTCCCCAAAAAGCTGTGAAGAATTTTATAGCATGAGGACAATGCTAGAGTTAAGGGCATCAGCGATTCAGTTAAGGGGATAAACTTCGGAAGAGATGCAAGGTTTTCTTGGGGACATCTCTTTCTTCCTGATTTTCTTCCCTTTCTTCCATTTTTTAGGTTTCTGTCAATTTATTAGTGAACTGAGTCACATCACTATGTCTAAATAGACATGTAATAAATTGCACTACCAATGAGATGGTTTGATGGCTTGTACGTGCTTTGTTTCTTGCACTTTTTCGGTATTATTTGTCTTATTAGAGAAATAAGAAAACAGTTTCTGTTTGATGACCATATCCATGGCTAAGGATAATAATTTCTTAACTTGGAAAATGTTATTATTGATCTTTCCATTATCGCTGGATTTAGTATTTATCATGTTTTATTTCTAGATTGTTTGTCCTAGATATTTTTGTTGATATGTGCACAGTATCACAAGTGCGCGAGCACATCTATCTTCTTGCAAGTGTATGCATACATATCCCATCTTCTAATGTACACTTGCAAATGTTTTAGCTCAAATCCTGTTCAGAGCATAGAGAAAACATTTCATCTGACGAGGGCAGACAAAGACTTGTTGTCGAAACAAGAATATGATGTTCAGGTATGTGAGAATGCTGTGAAATGATAAATATTTTGGTATATTACTGTTGGATTGTCATGGTTACCTGTGAGCTAATGATTTGTGTGCTACCATGACTAGGCTTGGTGCATGCTTCTTAATGACAAGGTGCCATTTAGGATGCAGTGGCCACAGTATGCAGACCTACAGGTCAATGGTATGCTATAATCCGACATTGCTCCAATTAGGAAATGTTGGGCCTTTTGTGAGAAGATTGATTCTTTGCTCCTGTATCCTGTTCTTTCTGTATTCTTACCTTATTTTTCTTCCTCCAAACTGATTGGAAAGAGAATATATGATTCTACTGCAGTATCCTGTTACCTGCAGATTAGATCATGCTTTCTATGGTCAAACTAGGGTTTACTCAATCTATGTAGACTCAATCTTGTACGCATAATGATTTTGTTTGGTAATATTGCTTAAAATGCACCTAACTGTATGGCTGATTTTATTTTTTTTCCTCAGTTCAATTCTTTTTTCTTGGAAGTAATATATTTATCGCCTTTTGATAGATGTAGCAGTACGAGCAATAAACAGACCTAGCTCACAGCTTCTGGGAGCAAATGGTCGAGATGATGGACCTATTGTGAGTTTTCCACCATCTCTGCTAACCCATTTGTTTTCATTGTTGATTTTTGAACTTCGAAACAGTCTTTTTGTTTCTTGTGGTTGCTGTTGAAGATGTCTATTTTGCTTTCTAATATAATTCTCATCATTCATCTGACCACATGAGAGTTTGTGTATATCTTGGTTGCTCATCAATTATTCTTGTTTGGTTTCTTTACTTTTGTTATCTAATTATTTCTTTGTGGGAAGCAATCATTTCACTTACTTATTGTTGTTGCATTCTCAGTGAACTTTGTTGGTTTGATCCTTTACGTTCTTCCTTAGTTCACATCTCGTTGTTTTGTCAGATAACAACATGCACCAGAGACGGCATTAATAAGATTTCATTAACAGGATGCGATGGTCGCATATTCTGTTTGGGAGTAAGAATTGTGAAACGGCGTGCTCTTCACCAGGTAGATTCATCTTCCGGATCCCTACATTTTGAATTTTTTCTTGCCTTTTCCTTTTGGATATTGGGTGACTGACCGTGTTATGATTCAGAATAATGTAAAGGCTGTTAAATGTTCTCTGTTGAATCTTTATTTAATGTGCTTCAAGCATGCTTGACTGGTGAAGTTTTCTTGGTGTTTCCAGGTTCTTCATTAGTTGTCGCATATATTTCTTTCTCATATTAATAAGTGCTTGTGAGTTTACTTATGAGAGTAATTGTTTGACTGGTATTAGCCAGAAATTTTTTAAGAAGACAGTCTTGTGTACTTAAGTGAATATTACTGGACTAATAAGTCATGCTTTGCTTCCAAAAAAGATTTTGATTGGTTGACATTTTAAGAGAGAAGCAAGCAGGGGGAAGCAAGGGAGAATGAGGTACTTGAAAGACTAGGGTGGGTATTTTTATTGAGCTCTTCATGACAATGAATATTGACATGAAAGCCATGCTATCGCAACATTTTCAGTTCCGACATACCGAGGACAGGCCAAATGATGTTTTAATCCTCTGTACACATACATACATTTATCTCTGTACATGATACATTTTTTAGTCCTGGAACAATGAATTTCCTTCTTCATCATGTACTACCATGATAAATCAGCTGTAATGACGTGTCCGGGATAACGTGATGTGTTAGTCCTGGAAGGATGTCTCATGAGTTTCCTCTAAATAATGTGGTGGTTAGATTATTCAGTCTAGTAATTATGTTTGTGGGAAGGAGCATTGGCCAAAAATAAGGTTGCTGAAAGTGTGAGTTCATTGGGACTATGCTTCGGACAAGGCATTGTCAGCATCAGATGGTGAAAGGGGAGCTGAAAGAGATACGTTTGTGAAATTGATGATGACATATTGACAAGGAGTGAGGAACATCAGCTATCTTCGGTTTCATTTTATCAAGCCTACCTTTGGCAGTCGTCTGCGCGAATATAGAAGACAGCGACTGGACTTGTGAATGTTATGAGTCGGGAGAGATACTTGGGAGAATTTTATGAAATTTAATGAACTTCGTGAAGAAGCAGCTAAAATGGGATTATGAGCCGCTTGAAAGGTTAAGAATATGACATGATAAAAAAATAACTGTGAGAAGAAAATCGGCTTAGAATCAGACCAAGAACTCGAGAGACTTGATTGTTTGGCATTATATAAAGTTGGCCAAAAATGATAAAGCTCTAACTAGAGGTATATAGCAAATCCTAAGAAGAAAAATCTGATCTGATGAAAGACGTAATAGTTCCTAGATGATCAAAGTGCAAAAATATAAAAATAAAAAACAATGATAGAATCTAACAAGAAATGCTGCCCCTCCCACCAATCACTTTGACTTTTCATAAAAATGAGAGTTATAGCCCTTTATTTCTGTTTATGCCAGAGCTGTTTCTCCGGCTTCTTCATTTACTTGCATGTTGTGCTTAAAGTATGATGTATTAAGCTAGGGTACTGGTTTTAGTAATTTTTGTAGTAATTTAAATGTTGTGTAGGGTATGGCATTTGTAAGCTCGTTTTGATTTTGTACTTTATAGGGACTAATAATAAAACCTTTGTCCCCCTTTACCTAGGTTCTCAACATGATCCCCAAAGAGTCTGATGGTGAGTGTTTTGAGGATGCACTTGCTCGCGTTCGTCGTTGTGTTGGTGGTGGGGCTGCCACAGAAAATGCTGATAGTGACAGTGATATTGAAGTTGTTGCTGATTCCATTCCTGTCAATCTTCGTTGTCCTGTAAGAAGTCTTAAAACTTTTATATTCAAATATTCAGGCATTTTATGTAGGCACACTATAATGTGAGATTAATTGTGGTGTGCATCAAACCCTCATTGGAAATGATTGGCTTCTCTTATAGAACGAGTCATGAATTCATGATTAAAATAGTATCCAATGTGGTCAAATACAATCTCCATTAATGGCTAATAATCATAATTACTACTGCATTACTTTGCTCTGAATTTTTCGGATTTTTAATTTGGAAGCAGAATGACGTTTCTTTGTGCATTAGAATTTAAAAGCCTCATTAAAGACTAGGTTCTGGATCTGGCTTAGAGTCTGTCTCAATAATAGTAGCAATAACCTCGTTAATTCTAAAAACTTTATTTTTGTCAAATATTTGTGCACAAATGCCATTTCAAAGTCTTGCCTTCTTTCTAATTTTAACCCCAGATACGAGGGTTTGTAATTATTATTAGTTCCTTTAGGACTCTGTTCCCAGGTTTTTCCAATTAGTATTTGTTGGAACTGATTTGTATTTATATTCTTATGCTTGCATGATTCAGATGAGTGGTTTAAGAATGAAGATTGCTGGAAGATTTAAACCCTGTGTCCACATGGGCTGTTTTGATCTTGAAGTTTTTGTGGAAATGAACCAAAGGTCTAGGAAGGCAAGTAAATATGATGAAGATTATATGTTTCGGCTTTCTTTCAAATAACCTCTTTCAATGCAACTGATATACCATATATCACACACAATTATCTTATTGTCAAATTAATTCATTTTCCAATTTCTCTACATGGATGCAGTGGCAATGCCCTATTTGTCTCAAGAATTATTCACTGGAGAAAATCATCATAGACCCTTATTTCAACCGAATTACATCCAAGGTATTGCTTATCATGTCTTATGGTGTTAAACTATTCCTTTATCCCACTTCCTGCAATATATGCATGCAAATATTGCTTTATTGGTTATATTTTACAGATTAAGAATTGTGGAGAAGATGTGAATGAGATTGAGGTTAAGCCTGACGGCTCCTGGCGTGCGAAGACAGAAGGTGACCGTAGGGCTCTCGGGGAACTTGGGCTGTGGCACTTGCCTGATGGTAGTCTCTGTCCGTCTATGGAAGGAGAATCTAAACCCAAACCAGAATTTCCTAAACAGATTAAGCAGGAAGGTGGTTCTGATAGCCATGCTGGGTTGAAACTTGGAATGAAGAAAAACCGAAATGGTTGCTGGGAATTGAATAAATCTGATGAAATGTTGAAACTATCGTCTGCGAATATATTACAGGAACAATTTTTAAACAACCATAATATAATTCCTATGAGCAGTAGCGCCACTGGCAGTGGTAGAGATGGTGAAGATGCTAGTGTCAACCAGGATGGCGCAGAAAACATTGATTTTGCCACAAACCACGGCATTGAGCTGGAGTCAATTTCCCTGAATATGGAACCAAGCTATGTATTTAATGAGCAAAATCCACCCGCACCACCTGAGGAAGTAATTGTCCTCAGCGATTCAGAAGAAGAAAATGAGCCTCTAATTTCTTCTGGAGCGATTTACAAGAACAACCACATGGACAATGGTGGAACTACTTTTCCTGTTTCCCAGCATGGAATTCCTGGTTCTTATCCGGAAGATCCTGCTGCCTTTGGTAATGTTATTGGTCTTTTCAATGCTCCTGAAGATGATTTTGGGATGCATATGTGGTCTTTGCCTTCTGGTAGTCAAGGGGCCCCTGGTTTTCAGTTATTTGGTTCAGATGCAGACGTAACAGATGCCTTGGTTGATGTGCAGCACGGTTCAATCAATTGTCCAACTTCGTCTAATAGCTACACATTGACTGCAGAGAATGCCATGGGATCTGCTGCACTTGTTCCTGAGTCTTCTGTTAAACATACTAATGTAAATGATGGATTAGTTGATAACCCTTTGGCATTTAGTGGTAATGATCCTTCTCTTCAAATATTTCTTCCGACAAGGCCATCCGATGCATCAGCACAGGCTGACACAAGAGATCTTCCAGACGTTTCAAATGGTATTCGTAGTGAGGATTGGATTTCTCTCAGGCTTGGGGGTGGCAGCGCAGGGGGTCATGGTGAGCCTGCAGCTTCAAATATTTTAAGCTCAGGGAATCAATTACAATCCAAGAATGGTGCCTTGGATTCATTGGCGGACACGGGTACTGATGAGTAATTTTTATTTCCACATGGCTTCATGATTTTTTTAAAAATCTATACAAAATATGTAAAACCAGCCATATAGCTTTTGACCAAATGAGAACTGAAACCCCACAGCAACCTCCTAGAATTGGTGGTGCAAATTTTTTCTCATCCCTTGGCTTTTCGTGAAAGATCTTTTCCAACAATGTTTAAATTAACAAATGTTCATAGATTTCACGAGAGACTCACTGCAGTCACTTCTTTTTTTTTTTTTTTTGTCGCAGCTTCTTTACTTCTTGGCATGAATGACAAGAAGTCCGGTAAGATGAGTAGGGAAAGATCTGATAGTCCTTTTTCATTTCCTCGCCAACGGCGTTCTGTAAGACCAAGATTATACCTTTCTATTGATTCAGACTCTGAGTAAAGCTGTTTGCGATGATATTTGGAGGACATTACTCCATAGAAAGAAGTTATAATACCAGATGCATCTCGTTTGAAGAGATTCCTTGGAAGGGTTTGGGGATTTGTTATTGCTACCTAGTTGATCTGTATTTGAACAACGAAGAAGCTAACTTCAGTATCTGCTATGGCAAAAGGGTAATTATCAGATAGCACTACAGCACTCAGTGTGCTGCCTCCTGGAACATTACTTTTGATTGGTGAGCAGTTTTAACTCTGATTTATTCATCAGAGTTAGTTTCGCACAATTCCTAGTGTTTTTGCGACTTCATTATCATGGATCTGCCCTTCCTAATAGGTCAGAGGCACATTCTTTTTCTTCTCTTTTCTTGAATGACCTGCAGGTATCCTTCTGGTTGATTGTACATTTGGAAGTTGTTTTATTTGAAAAATTGAAAAAAATAAAAAATAAAAAAAATCCATTGGTATTACTTCCTAGTTGTAGTTAGCAGGCTTTAGAAGAGGAAAAACGGTCTGGTTTTGCTCTTTATAATATGAGCGAATGGACTGTAAATGTGTCAACTTCACATTCAGTGACATATAGGAACTTAAGTTATATACATATTTTGGAGTGATTATTTAACAATGCAATATATGTATTTGATGATCCTATTTCTAATTCATTTATGCTGTGGAAATCTGAATTGGGGTTGGGTTGGGTTGGGTTGGGTTGGGTTGGGAAAGGTAAAGGTAAAGGTAAAGGTTTTGTGTTTCTTCGTCGTGGTATCTGCATTTAGCTGTATTTGATTTGGAATTTTGCCATGCTAAAGAAGTATTAGGTTTGGAATCGAGGTCTATAATGTGATGTTGCTCGTAATGGATATCTGCTACAGACATCTTTACAACGTTTCAGTTGAACATACAGAACTGGACCGTGGTTTGTTTTATGACAAATCACCAACAAACCGTACTCAATTTTGGTTAGCCCTTCTCTCCCTTGGTTTTGCATGTCATTGTTGGTGTTGATCAAGGCTACATCTTTTCTCATGGCCTATTCTGTGATTGATTAGAGAGGTAAAGCTCGGGGTGGTGGCGGGGGAGAATTATTTGTTGAAAGCAGGTTTAGAAATGCTCAAGTACATGCCTATAGAGAAAATTCCCCCCTATTATGTATTTTAAATGTAGGCTCTGCCGCAACGCTTAACCATTTTCTCAGCTTGAATCTTGTCCGACACGAGCAATACCATCTGAGACTACTCAACCGATGTCTTCCAATTGCAAAACCCCTCCCTCCTTTTTTCAGCAAGTTTATTTGAGATTGCTACCATAGGAAGGGAAAATGCTTCACCAGCCAAAACGTTATTCTGGCAGCAAATTGCTTTGTTAATAATTTGAATTTACGATAACAATGTCTAGAAGTGTGCTACCCGCTTATTTAAAAGGGCATTTTGCAACAATATTTAAGAAATTTTAAATAAAAAAAGAGACTATATTGACATCCAAGCTACAGAAAGATGAGCCATAACAAATTAAAGCTCATTTTTATGTACTTGTATCCTCTCATAATATCAGGCTTCAACTTCAAGCATCCTATGCAGCGCCGTTGCTCTTAATTTGGAAAGCATGAAATATCAGAAAAAATATGTTTTGAAACTTCCAATCGCAGAGTAAAAGCAGAAGCACAACTCAATAGTTTCTAAAATACCATGGATGACGGTAGATATCTTTTTCTGCCGTTTCAAAAAAACCTTTTTTTAAGGATTCCTCGAACGGTTTAGGATTAGTAAATTTTTTTAGAAATTGAATCGATTCAATTTTGTACATATGTGATTATTTCTGTTCCAATTTTTGCTTCTCCCTCCTAATCGAACTTTTGCTATGTCTCACACACATTGTGAACCCATCTTCTCTTGCTCCACATATACCCTCCAGCATGTAAATTCACAAGCTCACTAAATGTTTTTGCAAAGCAATTAAGCAAGCTTAAACAATGACCTTACCTTCCTTCCTTCTCCGATTTCGTGTGGACAATAAGCTGGCAGTAGAGGTCCCTCGAAATGACTTCTATATGAAGATATGAACGGATAATTAATAAAAAAATGAATAAAAGCCTCGTAAACTTCATGGATTTTCTTGGTCTAAATAAACTTAAGCATCCATGACCAATCTCGTGATATATTATTGTAGTGGATTGTACTGGCGCCCACCATAGGAGAGACACGTGTCCATTATGGACACGACTATGTATACCTCACATAGCCTCAAGGTATACATAGCATTTTCCTATTGTAGTCCAAGAATGGAGTTTCACATAAAATTTTCACCTCACCCCCAATAAATAATGCTCGATGCCCCTCGGGGCACAACTCAACTGGCGGAACAATCAGCATATAACTCACTTCCAGCGGCAGGGTGAGGGTTCGAATCCTGATGGGAACTTGCGGCTAGGTTTATTTAGTATGGAACAATCACTTTGGAGGATGATCCCTTGTGAGCGGAAATGTACAGTTGGTGAGGGGAACCTGTTAAGGCATATTCCGCGATTTACCTCCTCCAAGGTACTAGGGGCAAGGGAATTGGAGGTTCAGGATTTAGTCTGGTAAATCTGGGACACCTTGGTATCAAAAAATAATAATGCTTGACATTGAAGACCTCGTCACTTCAAACTGTTGTAGTCACGTGTTTTGGCATCCGGACAAGGATGAGACAATGATTACAAAGTGGGATAACCACTTCCTCTAATAAATTCTCAAAGTAATATCATTCTTATCTTAGAACAGTCCAGTAAGTATACCGTTATTCAAGGGTAACGATTTCAGTTGGCCAATGCTGTCATCTATCCTCACTATTGAGACTTTGAATGTCTGAAGCTTTCACAGCATGGGCAGTTGTGCAATCTCTCATGAATGTAAATGTCACAATCGAGACAGAAATGTTGTTTGCATTTGGGACAAGCAACAGAAAGACCTGGCAAGTTTCCTGCATCAACATTAACCGGCTCAACGTGAGAAAGAACTAAGAAGCATAATGCAGATAATGCATCTACACCAAGTACAAACAAGCAAATTTTCAAATTCTAAGAAGAAATCCACAATCCCAAGCTGTT
>CAIGRN010184755.1:0-27051 GCA_903798345.1 Fraxinus anomala | reverse complement strand
AACTTTGTATATGTGTGTTTTAATCTGTCTTACAACGCTCTCAACTTGCGTACTAAGCCCTTCAAAAATTTTCCTATTTCTTGCCATCCAAATATGATACACGGTGCTAGCAAGAGCAATTTTCTTCGACTTACTTTGCCATGTAGACCCCCGGGCTTCCTTTTTCATCCATTTCAAGGCACTTGGAATTGTTGACATGGACCGTGTAATCCCAAGCCATCTTCGTACATGATTCCAAATAGAAGCACAAAAATGACATTCGAAAAAAAGGTGTTGTACCGTTTCAACATTTTCATCACAAAAGCAACAATTTTTATCAATATCTAAGAACATCAATTTATCCTTAGTAAGTAGTTTGGCTTGTGCTCCGAGCCAAAGAAGAAAAGCATGTTTTGGAGTAACAAAATTATTCCAAACAATACCTGCCCAAGGTTGCTTGTGCCCCTTGAATCTGAAGAAATCATAAGCAGATTTAATGCAGAAAATACCAGACCCTCCCCAGCCTTCCAATCGGTACTGTCCAGTGCATGGCAGAATCTGCTGTTGCCCAGAATTCATCTCTCCAAAATCATCCGCATGAACCTGTGGCTGTGCAGTCGGCAATAAGGTCCGTGCATCACTATGGCTGTTCGTGTGCAATTCTGGCTGAGTTCCTGAATTCGTGTCCCCATAATTATCCACAGGAACCTGAGGCTGCGCATCCGACAGTGTGTGTCTGTGCAGGTTCTGGGTATTCCGCCCAGCAACTCGAGGCCCCCCTGTGTCTGAAATCTGTTTCGTAAGTTCCAGCAGCCTTTTTATCAATGGTGAGTCATCCTTTTTCACCACATAAGCCCAAATATTACACCCATGTAAGAAGACGTGATGAATCCATCTCACCCACAAAGTGTCCTTTTTACAGTGTATATTCCATAGTGTTTTAGCCAGCAGAGCAGCATTCCAACATTTAAGATCTCGAAAACCAAGTCCACCCTCCAACTTAGGTAAGCAAACAGTACTCCATGCAACTAGTGGTTTCTTCGAACCCCAAAGGAAATTGCGGCAAATGGCAACAATCTTAGAGACAACTGTAGATGGAATAGGTAAAATGGAGAGCCAAAAACATTCAACCCCTTGAAGTACCACTCTAATAAGTTCCGCTCTCCCCGCATAAGATAATGTATTCCTTGACCATGCTCCAATGTAGCCCGCAATTTTATTAATGAACAAGTCATAAGAGCTAACCTTCAATTTTACCGCCGCAAGTGGAATACCCAAATAACGAAACGGCATAGAACCTTTAGCCATGTTAGTAATATGGTATATATCCTCCAAGTCTTGGCCTTGTACTCCAGCCGTAAAAAGATTGGACTTACTCACGTTCATTCTAAGTCCCGACATGTCTCCAAACTTGTTCAAACAATTCATCATAATGTCCACCGAGGTAGGGTCTCCTCTAGCAAAAAGCATCAAGTCATTCACACTTGGGGTGATAATTGAACTCACTTTCATCAGTCACACCCTTTAGCATCCTAGAGAAAAATTCAAGGCAAATAACAAACAAGAAAGGGGATAAAGGATCACCTTGACGAAGACCCCTTTGTCCTTTAATGAAGCCATATAATTCTCCATTCAAGCCAATAGAATATGTAGGTGTTGAAACACATTCCATCACCCACCCAATGAATTTAGTAGGAAATCCAAGTCCATGAAGTACATTACAAAGAAAATCCCAATTCACCGAGTCATAAGCCTTCCTAAGGTCAATCTTAAGAAGGCATCTTGGGGCCACCCTCTTTCGATTATATTGCCTTAGGAGTTCTTGAGCAAGATGAATATTTTCCACCATGCTTCTACCTTCCACAAATGCCGCTTGAGCTTGGTCAATAATGGGACCAAGCAACGGGCCTAATCGATAAGCAAGGATTTTGGAGATAACTTTGTAGAAGACATTACAACAAGCAATAGGCCTATAATCTCCAACAGAATTAGATAGATTGGCCTTTGGAACCAAAGCAATAACCGTGTGGTTAGTTTGCTTAAGTAGTTTGCTAGAGTTAAAGAATTCCAAAACCGCATCCATGAAATCAATGCCAACAATGCTCCAAGCCTTCTTGAAAAAACAAGAAGAATAGCCATCCGGACCCGGTGATTTGTCATCCCCTATTGAAAATAAGGCATTTTTGATTTCATCTTCCGAAATATCCATAGTCAACTTCAAAGCATTCTCCCTCGATATGGTAGATCATACATTCTCTATCAATCTACTATTGCAAAATGCATTATCCTCTAAAAATAGAGCTCAAATGAGCTCTAGATTAATTAGAGTTTTGCTCAAATTGCAAATATATATATGAAGTTTAAAACCACGGATAAGTGTGTGATACATACTTATCAATTTGATGTCAAGTTTTCTTACATTATTAGGAATGAACACATGCTAGAATGGGATCGTGTCTTGAACTAACGAGACTTCAATCATGTGTTCATTTTTATTTACACTTCCGCCTACATCATAAGGTATGGTCCACCTCTTTTAAGTTTCTTCATATATTCAAGGGTTAGGGAATCCATTCCCAAGTGAAAACTTGTAGTGATAGCTTAAATTTTATCACTCAGGTTTGAGTGGCCTTTAAAATAAAATAAAAATAACTTTTTAAAATGATTATTTAGATATGAGGCACAAATCAAAAAATAAAAAAGGTATTTTTCAACTTTTAGAAGAAAATGAGGTGTCTAGCCTAATTTCCTCGTAAAATTATATTTTCCCATTGAAACATGGACATGTTGATGGCTAATGTAGAATAGATGCCTGAGTGTATTAAGGAATGGTTGGACTGAAAAGGGAAAAATAGTAAATTATAGATTTAGTTTTGGAGCTCCGATTTAGGGCCATAATTCGGAAAGAGAACAACGAGCTGGACTGAACTACTTTGAAAGTTTTATTGTTATTTTAGTAATTTTTTTTGTGGATTCCGAATTTGTGTTCTTAAGATTTTTGATTGAATTCCTTATTTCGCGTTGTTTCAATGGCCATATATGGTTGTTTGTGATTTGTTACAAAAAGAAAATAGAGAGAGAAATGGATGAAAATTCTATTATGTATTATTCAGAATCATCTCATGAAATTACACAGAGTAAGACTCTTATATAGAGAGCCAAAAACAGTACAGAATGATCTGGAAGAAAATACAGCTGTAACAAGCTTGCCAACTCAACAAAACAACGCATTAGTAAGTAACACATGCCAACTCATCAGAAATTAACAAACTGAATTTCTAATACTCCACCTCAAGATGGACTATAGATGTTAATAAGTCCCATCTTGCCAATAAGTTCTCTAAACTGAGAAGGATGAAGCGTCTTTGTAAAGATATCAGCAAGTTGGTTTGAACTTGAGACAAGCAAAGTTTTTAGTATCCCTACTCGTATCTTTTCACGAATTAGATGACAGTCAATCTCTATATGTTTAGTTCTCTCATGAAAAATGGAATTCACAACTATATGAAAAGTCGCTTGATTATCACAGTATAACAAAGCCGGCTTAGAATGATTTACCCCAAACTCCTTCAACAAGGAAAGTAAACAAGTCACCTCACATGTTACATTTGCCATAGACCGATATTCTGCTTTAGCAGAGGAACGAGATATTGTCGTTTGCTTCTTAGACTTCCAAGAGATCAAGGACTCTCATAAAAATACACAAAAACCAGAAATTGATCGTCTTGTAACAGGGCATGATGCCCAATCTGCATCACTGCATACTTTAAGTTGAACATCAGGTAATCCAGGGAATTAAGCCTCGGCAAAAGCTCTCAATTGGATTGCTGAACTCGAAGGAAAGAAAAGTCATTGACTAAGGGTACCCTTGACATATTGTAAAATTCTCTGCGCAGCTTGAAAGTGAGGCAACCTTGGCTTAGATAAAAACTGACTTAATTTGTTTACAACATAAGATAAATCAGGCCGAGTAATAGTTAAGTAAAGTAGCTTCCCAATCAACCTCTTATAGAGAGCAGGATCTGAAAACTCTTCTCCATCTTCTTGACTAAGTTTAACATTCACTTCCATAGGAGTTGCAGCTGGTTTGCAACCCAAAAAACCAGTATCCGCCAAGATCTGCAAAGCATATGGTCTTTGTGAAATTGAAATGCCTTTTCCAATTCTAGCAACCTCTAGCCCAAGAAAGAAACGCAATGGACCAAGATCTTTTAGGTTAAACTTAGCATCCAAATTGGATTTCAAACTCTGAACATCAAGTTCATCATTACTTGCTATTATAATATCATCTACATACACAAGGAGAGCAATAACAACTCCCACTTTTCTCTGAATGAAAAGATAATGATCGGTTGCTGATTGACAAAAGCCTTCTTCAATTAAAACACTTGAGAAGTTGGCATACCATTGCCGTGATGCTTGCTTCAATCCATACAATGATTTATTGAGTTTGCAGACTACATTAGAAGGTAATTTTATCTCTCCCTTAGGACTATATCCTTTGGGTATAGTCATTTAAACCTCTTCAGCCAATTCACCATGAATAAATGCATTATGTACATCAAATTGATGCAAAGACCATCCATGAATAGCAGCCAAGGCAAGTAACAGCTTGACAGTCACCAACTTTGCTACAGGAGCAAATGTATCAAAGTAATCCACCTCTTCCTATTGAGTATATCCATTAGCCACCAAACGAGCCTTGTATCTTTCAATCGTACCATCTTCCTTAAGCTTAATTTTGTAGACCCATTTACAACCAATAGCTGAAAACTAAGAGGCAAAGGAACAATAGTCCATGTATGATTCTAAGCCAAAGCTTGTAATTTCTCTGACACGATCCCATTTAGGTATGTCATGAGCTTGTGAGAATGTAGTAGGTTCATGAAGGCTAGAAATGGCCATGACAGCAACCTTAAAATGTCCTTTCAATCTCTCATAAGCAAGAAAATTCGAGAGAGGATGAGAAGTAGAAGAAACAGAAGTAGTATGGGACAAAGAACCACAATGATAATCATGTAGGTAACTTGGCTTCTTAACATTGTGTGTGGGACGAGAAGAAACATGAAGATTATCAGAAGCTGTAGAAGAAGGTAAAAACTGCTCATGTTGTGAAGAGGAAGAAGAAACATCCCAAGAAGGGACAGTAGTTTGAGAATCCATATCAATAACAGGCAGAGGCACAACAATTCGAGGGAAAAAAATCAGCAATATCAGTAGAAGAAGCTTTTGAAGCCAGAGGAAAAATATTCTCATGAAAAACAACATCCCGAGAAATAACAACTTTATTAGATTCCAAATCTAAACGTTTGTAGGCTTTCATTCCAAAGAGATATCCAGTAAACACATAGGCTCGTGATCTAGCAGAGAACTTGTCCCTTTTACTTAACAAAGTAGAGACATAGCACAAACAATCAAATGACCTTAAGTGCAAATAAGAAGGAGCCTTTTGATATAAAACCCCAAATGAAGTCTTTTGATGTAAAACCGAGGAAGGAATTCAATTAATCAGGTGTGCAGCAGTAAGAACAATGTCAGTCCAGTAAATTAATAAGCCTAATTGGAAGAAAAGTGCCCGAGCAACATTTAACAGGTGTTGATGCTTTCTTTCCACAACCAAGTTTTTTTGAGGTCTCTCAACGTAAGAGTGATAGTGTATGACACCATTGGATTGATAGTAGAGAGTAAGATTTAGTTCTTTTGCATTATCAGAACGAACACCTTTGATATCCATCCTAAATTGGGTCTTAATCATGGCCAAAAAATCTGGAATAACTGTCTGAACACAGCTTTGGAATGTAAGAGATACACCCATGTATACCTTGAACAGTCATCTACAATTGTTAAAAAATACTTGTATCCTTCAACATAAACAATATGAAAGGGACCCCAAACATCAATATGAATCAGATCAAAACAAGAAACTACTCTATGATTATTGGAAACAAAAGAAAGTCGTCTTTGTTTGGCAAGAGGACACACTTTACAATGGAAAGGTTTATCTCGAGTATTATGAAAACAAGAAATCTTAAATGACTATTGAGAAACATTACAAGCAGGATGACCAAGGCGATAATGCCATAAAAGGTCAGTAGATACAACAGAAACATTATTACATGAGCTAACATAAGCTTTCTTATTCTCAGAAAATATGAGGTAGTACAAATTGCCAATTCTGTTACTCATCCCAATCCTCAGGCCCTGCATAGTGTCCTGAATAAAACAATGATCAGCAGAAAAGATCAAAGAACAAGGAATGCTCTTGGTAAGAAAACTCAGGAAAATGAGATTGTATATGAAAGATGGTACAAATGGTACTTTATGAAGAACTAGAGAATGAATAAGACAAACAGTGCCAATTCTAGAGATATTCACATTATGACCATTAGGAAGTGTAACATAACTCATCACAGTAACGTTATCAAAAGATTCAAAAAATCTTATATCATGACATACATGATGTGTTGCTCCTGAATCAATAGTCCAAACATGGTCTGGTATGAGAGAAATACCGGTAAAATTGGAGACAATGGCTTGTTGTTGTTGTTGTTGGTCTGAGTAAACCTAAGATTGAGAGTAGAGTAATTAGTTCTTGACATTGGTTGGCAGATAAACTGCTCAAAGAAAAATTAGTAGAATCAGTAGAATTAGCAAGCACATTTGCCTGAGCAACAGTAGCCTTTGAAGTACTTGAAGACCATTTATTGGACCACCTATTCTGACCCCCTTCCTTAGAATGAGCATTGGACTGACGTTTAGGTGTGAATCCAGGTGGATAACCATGTTTTTTATAGCATTTATCAATAGTATGACCAAAGTAACCACAATAGGTACAAACAGGTTTCTCACGTTTTCCTTTAGAGACATTATAATTGTTAGAACTGGCTCCATAAGCTGCAAAAAGAAGAATGACTGAAGGAAAACTCATAGATCTCTGCCTTTCTTCTTGTATAACCAGAGAGAAAGTCTTGTTGATAGAAGGTAATGGTTCATGCATAAGGATCTGAGCACGAATCTGACTAAAGGATTCATTTAGGCCCATCAAGAATTGCAGGACATAATCTTGATGTTGATAACCAATTAAATCCTTCATTCCACCACAATGACAAGTAGGAGATGGTCTAAAATCACTCAATTCATCCCAAAGTGTCTTAAGTTTGGTGAAATAGGAACTAACATCATTAGAACCTTGAACAAGAGCATGAATCTGTTGCTTTAACAGAAAAATTCTTGGACCATTACTTTGATGAAATCGTTCATGTAAATCATTCCACATATCACAAGCATTATTAACATACATTATACTATCTGCAATGTCCTTAGAAATAGCATTGAGTATCCAAGACATGACCATGTTATTGCATCTAAACCAAAAGGAAAGTGAATGATCATCATCCTCAGGCCTAGATATAGATCCATCCACAAAATCATTCTTATTCTTAGAAATAAGTGCCATAGACATTGCACGATGCCAAGAATTGTAATTAGGACCAAGCACTTGATTAGAAACCAGACTCAAACCTAGATGATCTGCATTACTGAGATAGAAAGCACTGTTGGTGTCCTCTGTAAAGAATCGATCACTGTGATCCAAACTGGAAAAGGAATTCTCATTGCTTCCACCAAGTCGTCCTGCATTATTGCGATTTTCGCCATTATTACCTCCACGAGCACCTCCACTTCCTGCCATAGCCGATCAAGAGAAGAAAGAAAAATCGATCAAGAAGTAGAAATCCAGCGGAGCAAATTGTGCTCTGATACCATGTTACGAAAAGAAAATAGAGAGAGAAATGGAGGAAAATTATATTCTGCATTATTCAGAATCATCTCACGAAATTACACTGAATAAGACTCTTATATAGAGAGCCAAAAACAATACAGAATGATCTGAAAGAAAATACAGCCGTAACAAGCTTGCCAACTCAGCAAAACAACTCATTAGTAACTAAAACATGCCAACACATCAGAAATTAACAAACTTAATTTCTAAAAGGGCTATTTATCGATGCAAAAGACCCAATAACGTCTAGTATAATAAACAAGAACTCCACGGACAATAAAACATTTAGTCGGAAGGTTACTAAAAATAATAATTTTGAAACATTTAAACGACGTAGTAACAATAAAAAGGATGTGACTGTAATGTTCACTTCAACACTATTATAATCAATATTATTTAAAGATGTAATGAAATATTTTCCATACTCCTTGCTTTAGGCGAGGCTTAGTTTTTTTCTCCTACAGTCCCATCAGTTCCAGCTAATGCTTTATACTTATCTTTCCTAGAAAACTTAGTACGTTTGTATTTTAAGGCAAAAGCAATAATTTGCTACTTCTTGACTTGATTTTTCAGCACCACATGTCTAATCATGTGACAACTTGTTAAAAAAATGTTATCTTGTATTCCCGGCCTAGGATTTATCGCGAAGAAGAAATGATCCGTCCATTTATATCCTCTAGCTATTGTCCCATGAAACACTCTTGTATGGATAGATATAGTCACTGGCACTAGATGATCAGTTTGTTCGGCAAATAGTGTCGAAAACCTAAGAAAATAGGGTTCCTGGCATGGCGTTCCTCCAGCTCATACAACCAAATCACCTTCTTCTAATAGCCTTTTGATTAATTTAGCATCTCTCTTGTGATTTTGACTTAGTCTAACTGACTTAATTGGAGATAAGATTTCCGTAAGTTTTGACACGAAGTGCGTGACAGTGGCAACAGGGCGGCCGAGGGCCATAGAAAGGAACATAGGATCAACAACAGTTCTATGTGAGCAAACAAATAATACCCTTTCATCTTTAGAAGAAGATTTTTTTGCCATAATTGGTGGGGTGTCCTTGAGGATTATTGTGCTATTGAGTAGTTGAATAAAATAGTAAGATAAATAGATGGGGCATAATAAACAAATGGCCACATGAAAAATTGCTAGAGGAATGCTGATTGGGAACCATAAAATGAATAGAAATGCCATCAGTGGAGGGGGTTTTTGGACAAGACGACCATCGTCGAAAATCACTGGCCTAGCAACTAGTCTTGCTCACTGGCGTAATGCCTGCTTTGGATGGGACTATATATCTTTCCTACGTTAACATAAGAATGAATTTCACTAGTTAACATTAAATTAAATTAAATTGAGTTTATTTTGTACACTTTAAAAATTGACAGAAATAAATGTAAGTGTTATGCTCTACATTCAATCGATTTAGGTTGTAAACACTTTTAATATGTTTAATGTATTTTTTCTGACAATATCTATTATTTATTTAAATTACTTTTCTAATAAATTATATTAAATAATAGAGTCCGTAGATTTAAGTCTTTGCAATTTGTTCATCACAAGGAGTTGTGATTATGAGATACAAATTATAATATGATTGAATCTTAAATTATCTGTGGTCGAAGTAATGACGAGATACAGATATCGTTATTACGAATAAACATCATGTGTGGCATTTCTTACTTGTGAAGTAAGTAGCTGATCTCACAAGTTAAAATATGGTGACACTTAAATGAACACGTTGATATTTTGTTATAGTTAAAATATGGTGACACTTAAATGAACACGTTGATATTTTGTTATAGAATAAAATATTGGAGACCCGCTGGAAAGATTCCACTTGGATAACTATCTGAGTGTCAGTAGTTAATCTCTAATGTTCAGTAGTAAAACTGATCATTTGACTTGAAGTCATCATAGTGTCTTATATAATGACACTCATACTTTAGTGATATTGGATATTTCTCTGTCAAAGATTGCTAATACGGCATCGTTCGGGTATGTCAAGAATCATATGAAGATTATGAATAATCAATAGAGGATTCCTCACTCTTAGATAGTAAGAGATTATGATAGACATTTCATTTAATTAAGTTGATAATGAAATCCTTGGTCAATGTGAACTCATAAGTCGAAAATGAGTTTTCCATTTACATTGATTTAATAGTGGGATGAAAGATATGATCGATAATTAACAGTGACACACATCCATATCTCGTAATTGATCGCATCATATTGACGAAATGATTATAGTTTTACGGTAAACTAACAAGTTGGATTTTGTCATACCACGTGACATTTTTTGTCACAAGTATAACTTTGACACATTGCTAGATGTCAACATGGGATGGCGAATGTGAATTGATAAAAAATTTAAAAGTGGTATATTTTAATTTTAATTGATCGATTTTGATTAGATCATAATAATAATTCACGTCGTTAGACATCGTGATCAGAAATCTAATGGGTCATACACAAAATGAGAACCAGAAGAATGAGATTTCAATTAATTAATTAACAATCGTTGTACAATTAATTAATTGAGTTACTTATTAATAGACCCAAATTAATGAATTGGATTAATTAATTCATGTACCAAATTTTATTAATTGAATTAATTAAATATTGGACCTTATTAAGTTTAAGAGACGGGCTGAGCTCACTTGGACTTCTATTAATAGGCTGCTAGGGTTTGAAAATACACGCACATCATTATTATTATTCTTGCAGCACAATAAAAGAAAAAAGAAATCCTAGTTCTCATTCTTGTTCCCTATGAAAATTTTCATTGGAGGCTGGACAATTGAATAGTTGTGGATTGCAGTTCGTGATTGTTCATCTTCAAGAATAATTAAATGAGTTTGCAGAATTCATCAAACATATAATTTCTATCACAGTTTCTTTCTAAATACAAAACAAATTCATGGTGAAAATCGAAAAATAATTTATTTTCCGCTGTGCATGTTAAGTAAATTCCCAAAAATGGATATCAGAGCCTACTTTGTTCTTGTTAGAAATTGTTTTACATAATGGAACAATCAGAAGTTGACTGTTGATGTTATTCTCGAATCTAGCAATATTGAAAATTGTATTTATCTTCAAAAATTGTTTTGGAAAAGAAAACATATTTTGGGTCGAGGAAGAAAAAAGGTCAGCGGCGAGGGTCGCCGCCTCCGCTGCGCGATATACAGAAGGCAACAGCATGTTGTGTCGCACCTTGCAGCGGTAGCAGACGTAGCGGCGTTTGCATCCGCTGTCGTCTCACATAAGCGCAAAAGCGCTGCTGTGGATAGTAGCGATTTCACATTACTGCAGGCGGCAAGATGTTGTCGCCGAAGTGCGGTGGCTCCCGTCACAGATAAATACGGTGCCAGTCATTGCCGGCGCTGCTAAAGGTTAGGGTTTTTCGAATGGTTTTTGGGGAAGGGGGCTTCTCCTGTAATTTAAGAAATTTCAGGGACCCTCTTGCAATTAAAAGAAACGGGGTCTGGTTGCAATTTTATAACAAATGACCAATCTTGCAATATTCGAAATTGAAGGACTTGTTCTCAATTTTAAAATTCGGGTCAAAATGCAATTTCAAAATGGTTTTGAATTTAATTATTAAAGAATTTCAAATTTTGAATTTCATAAAGGTTTGACCCAAATTTAAATTTTATTTCAAATTGACGATATTTTATATTTTCGATAAAATTGGATTTAACTTAAATATTAAACTTTGAACTTAAATTGAATTTTATTTTATTTAGGAATTTTTCCTAAATTAAAATATTAATTCAATTATTATTAGAGTTGGACTCTATTCTGATATTTAATTAAAATTTGATTTTAATTAAATTGTCTTGCCCTAAAATTTTTACAGAATTAGAGTTGGACTCTAATTTGGTATTTAATTAAAATTTGATTTTAATCAAATTGACTCGCTAATTAATTTCATTGATTAAATAATTAATTATTAGTTCCGATCCATTTATCTAAATGAGTTTAGACGACAATTATTGCTAGATTCTTGAAACATAGATGCATATAATATTAAATATTATATAGGAAAGTATTTATATGATGAATATTTGATTATTGGATTATTATAGACTCGACCATGTAGATGTGTTGAATGGTTAATTTTATTCTTTTTGTTTTATGGGCTTGTGAGCTCTTAATTTATTTTGGACCTGCGAATTCGTTATTATTGTTATTATTGTGGGTATGCACGTCCAATGTCATTCAGGTCTATATGCCAACTAGTATAAGATACAGGTTGTGACGGACTAATTGAAGATGCAAGAGGAGGAGAAAACTATGGAGATCGTGCATTGATACTAATTCAATGTAATACTCCTAGGAATTGACCAAATAGTCTTTCTTTTGGCTCGAGAAGACTAAATAGAATTAGTTCATAATTATCCACACTCTTATATGTATATCCACACTCTTATATGTATATTTATTTGTATGTTTGATGTACAATTATATATATATATATATATATATATATATATATATATATATATATATATATATATATATGTATGATAAAGAGAGAATGTGATAATAAATATTAATTTTTATATTTAATCGTTGCATGTAGTAAATTCTTATATGTAAATTTATGTTTGTTAATAATTAATAATTTTCGTAAAAATTATTAATAATGTAATTTTTTTTAAAGTTCTTAATATATAAGAATGCAAAGGATCTTTGGCACTCAATGATGAACCATCAACCACCTCAGATGAATCTAAGGTATGTAAAAGGGTAAGAAGAAGAATTTATTCAAACTTTTTGTATAACTTAAATATTTTAAATTTCTTACTTTTAAATTTAAAGATGCACATTTTTTTCCCCTCTAAAATCATGATTATATAGGTATAACATGCTAGATTTAGTACTGGTATGTGACGAGTGACTTAATATTAATTTTTAGGGAAATGGCACCACCTATACATGAATTTGATACGTGATTTATTGCGAGCGGTACAAGAGTTGAGCAAGTAGAATCAAACACTTCCATAGCAAAATGTACCTCTGTTTGTCCTTAGAGCTGTCTCAGTGGTTGAATAGTTTCGTAGGTATAAGCCTCCTACTTTTGGCGGAGGTTCTGACCCACTGGCTGATGTAGAGTGAAATAGAGGCTTGGAACCCATCTTTTGACACATTGCTTATACGGATGCACAGAAAGTACTATGCGTAAAGTTTATGTTTGTTAGAGCAGCCAGTCAGTGGTGAGAGTCTATCTCATGCACTAGGATCGAAGACCAGCAGCATAACCTGACTTGGGAACAGTTTAAGGACGAGGTGATGGCAAAGTATTTCCGATAGGCTTTCAGAGACTTTAAAAAATTAGAGTTTCTGTAGCTTTAGACAGAAGGACATGTTGCTTACTGATTACAAGAGGCAATTTGAGCAACTCTCAAGTTATACCCCGCACTTGGTAGATACAAAATTTAAGAAGATTAGGAGATTCGAAAATGGATTACACCCGGAGATTGGCATGATTATGATACAAACTTCATATCGTGAAATGCTAGAGAGGGCTCATGCTATTTCCAATTACAGGAGTCATTGGGAAAAAGAAACTAGAATGATCAGAGTAAGGAGATACGTAACTGGCAGAACAAAAGACCAAGCAAAGGAGTTTGTATTGGTGGGATGAGTGAGAATATTTCACCTTGTCCTAAGTGTAATAAACTCCACAAAGGTAAATGCTTGCTTGGGAAAAACATGTATTTTTACTGTGGTAAGTCGGGATATATTGCTTTAAATTGTACCGAGCCTCTAAATAAGAATGATGATGATCAAGACAAGAGCAATAAAGGAAAGACTCGAGTTTTTGCACTAAATCAACATAAGGTGGAGTAGGATCCGAATGTGATAGCATGTATTTTATTATTATTTGTAGTACCTATTTATGTTCTTGATTTTGCATCATCTGTCGCTAAATCGAACATTATAATTACGAAATAGGTATTCTATTATTATCTAATGTACCTACTTACGTACTTTTTAACTCTAGGGCTACAAATTATTTTATCTCTACATCCTTCGTCGTTAGGTCTAACTTTTCATGTGTTTAAACAAATAATGAATTAGAGTTTAGTATTCCTTTAGGAAAAAAATCTTTGCACAAATCAGATGACTAAAGCTATAAAGTTAGAGATTGATGGGAAAATACTACAGGTAGACTTATACCTTTTGGAGATGAAAGATTTCAACGTTATTTTAGCATGGACTGGTTAGGACTCAATCATACGACCATTCGATGTCACAAGAAGAAGTTTTATTTCACAGACTTGGAGAGAAATAGTTTTGTTTCTTTGGAACAAAATTCAAGTATCTACCTCACTTGGTACCAGCTCCACAAATGGAGAAGATGCTGATAAAGGAGTCATGCCAGGGATTCATAGGTAATATCATCAGTTCCAAACATACAGAAACAATCGTTAATGATATCAACTTTGTGTAAGATTTTACAAATGTATTCCCAGAAGATCTACTAGGCATTTCACCAGATAGGCAAGTGAAATTTACAATTGACTTGGTTCTCAGAGCGGCACCGGTGTCTAAGGCCCCGTACCGAATGGCACCGAAAGAACTTCAAGAATTGAAGTTACAGTTCGAAGAGTTACTGGAAAAATGTTTTATTCGATCCTATGTATCTCCTTGGGGTGCTCCAATACTTTTTATGAAAAAGAAGGATGGGAGTATGCGGATGTGTATTGAGTATCAAGAATTGAACCATTTGACTATCAAAAATAGATACCTACTGCCAAGAATAGAAGATTTATTCAACCAGCTAAAGGGTACAATGGTGTTTTCGAAGGTCGACTTAAGATCGGGATATCACCAGCTGAAGTTCAAGGTAAGCAATATACTAAAAGCTTCTTTTAGGATTCGTTATGGACATTATGAATTCACTGTCATTCCTTTTGGTTTAAGTAATGCTCCAGTTGTATTTATGGATCTCATGAATTGAGTATCTCATCAGTACTTGGATCGGTTCGTTATAGTATTTATTGACGACATGATTGTGTACTCCAAAGATAAGAAACAACATGAAGAACAACTCTGAGTAGTGTTTGAAACTTAGAGAAATGAGGAATTATATGTCGAATTCAAGAAATACGAATTTTGGCTCGATCGAGTAGGTTTCCTTGGTCACGTGGTTACCGCCCAAAGAATTGAGGTAAACCCAATAAAATTGGAAGCACTAACTAATTGGTCTACACTGACTAGTGTCGATAAAGTTCGCAATTTCTTAGGGTTAGCTAGCTATTATTGGAGATTTATTACGGGTTTCTCAAAAATAGCAGGTCTGATGACTTAGGTGACTAGAAAGGGCGTGAAGTTTCGATGAACGAAAAAGTGTGGAAATGTTTTCGGCTCCTATATTGATGATACATGAATGTTTGGATGTGTTTGTAATTTATAGCAACGTCTACAAGCAGGGTTTGGGCTATGTTCTGATGCAAAATGGAAAGCTGATTGCTTATTTCTCGAGACATTTAAGGCAATATGAAAAGAACTATCTAACGCATGACTTCGAGCTTGCAGTAGTAGTTCATGCTTAAAGATATGCCGTCACTATTAGTATGAAGGAAAGTGTGAAATTTATACGGACCACAAGAGTCTGAATACTTCTTCACACAGAAGGAACTGAATATGAGAAACAGAAGATGGTTAGAGTTAGTGAAAGATTATGACTATATAATTTTTTATCATTTTGGGTAAGGTTAACATAGTCGCTGATGCTTTAATTATGGCGAAATCATGGACCTGACGAGTTCACTTAGGAGAAAAAAGATGAGCTAAAAACCAAGTATCCAGAACTCTTCGATTAGCTAAGGTAAATTTTTGAGTACGAAAATATTTTAAGAAGGGGAGATTGTAAAACCCAAGAAAAAATATTCATAGAATATAATTTAATTATTCTACATGCTATATTTTTATTATTTTGAAAAATTAGGGAACTAAAATGATATATGTTCAAATTTTGGGCTAAATATTTAGATATTATTAAAGCGATGAAAAGTATATCAATATGGTGCTCGTTGGATAACTCATAATTAATTATGTATATTAAGCTCCAAATAAAGTTCATTCGGATAAGTGAAGCCTAAGTTATTGAAGTTTAAAGAAATTTTTATTAATTTGTTTTGATAAATTAAATATTGGGTTGAAATGGGTAGTGGCCACGTGTAGAGTGAGATAGAGATAAGGTGGTTTTGTTTTTTCGTTGGATGAGATAATGATGAAGTGGAATATTCTTGATAGTGATCTTTGCATGGTAGCACACAGCTCTATATAACTCTATTCTACCAAAAATTCAATTGTCCTTTTTTAACTTAAATAATATGTATTTACCTCTTTATTCTCATATGAGAATATACGTACACACAACTGCAATAGTAGGCAAAAAATAAAAATTGGAAACATGTTTTCTCTTTCTTTCAAAATTTGATTCATAAAGCGAGGTAGAATTACAAGGTACAAGTCGTTTATCCCATTTAATTTATTTCTTCTTGTTCATAAATATTATGCTAGTAAAAGTTATGATATGTTTGTTATGGCCATCCAAAACCAAATATATGATATTTCTTGAGCTCTTACCGGTTTCTAAAGATATGATATGATGATATGATATTTTTGACGTATGATTTAATATTTTTATTCACGATTGCACAAAATATTTGTGTTTTACTAAGTATTCCCATATACTCACCCTTCTTTCCTACCTCTCACAAATTAAAATGGGTCGATGGATGGCAGGTAATGAGGTGCAGTCGTTGTGCTTGGATTCGTTGGACTTAATAAATAAAATCCATGTAACGTGACTTTAGATTTTATTTTCAGTATTTGCTTTAGTTTTATTATTATGTGGATTGGTTTGGAACATGTTTTATATGATTATGTTTTTGTTCCATATATTTATTTAATATTGGTGGAACAAAAAATTTCATATTATAATGTTTGAAATATTTATTTAATTATGAAATGAATAAGATATGGAGTAGAAAACTCCTTGATTTTTTTTTTTAGAATATGGAATTATTCTATATAACTGTGAGCAAATTAACGTTACATAATTTTATATTATTGCATGATTTATTTAAATGAAACTTTTAATAACGATTGAATATTAAAATTTTGGGTAATTACAGATGTGATAATTCATTGCTGCCACTGCATTATTCAGCCAATCTGGTCAAGTCTAAGCCATTTTGTTAGACTTAAGGTCAACAAAATGATACTCGAGTTAAATGCTTATGATTGATTGATTGATACTATTGACAGAGGCCCCAACAGTGTTGATGAGGCCACGTACACTTTCATCCTAAGGCCAATATCCATTTTATTCTACTATAAAAGCTCACACAATGTGTCATTCCAAATGTAATGTAAGTTTAGAATCTCAATATATAGCTTTGCTCTTTTTGCTATCACTAATTCTTCGATGGCTGACCAACTTTTTTATATAGAAGGCTAGCATCTAAAGCATCCGCCACATTTAAATACTTAATACTTCAACTGCTTAACTATCGGAGTGCACACGACCAACTCCACAACCAAAAATGGTAGACACATGTGACTAATGGTTTGTTCTAGTATGTAAAAATAAGGCTTACGTGGATACGTGAGGCCTTGGAATCTGTTGGCCACGTTAGAGGTACAAAAATTGAGGTCAACAGATTGATGCCATCTGTGTAAATCTACACTATAACAACAAATATCATCAGGAGTATATGCAAAGTCATGGGCCCTAAGAAGTTTTTTCACCTAGAAATACGCGAGAGAGAAATGCTGTAAATTTGAGAAACCAAGTTGGCCCATCATAGCTATCCCAATATCAGGCTGAGGAAGAAGATTAGGATAGTCCATTTAGGTCTTTGGAACTGGATGATGACAATGATGACATACTTCCATTTTCGCAAGAATTGAAGAATGCCCATATCCCTAACCACTTTGTACCATAAAAAATTCCAAGTATAAAGGAAATGGCAATCCAGCAAAACAAAGTATGAAGGAAAGGCCAATCCAAAAATTTCTTAACTACAAGACCCACATGAGCTTGAGGGGAGCCTCACCTACGCAAAAGTGTAGAGCTTTTAACATTATACTGATTGTAATATGGTATAGTCGTATACCAGCTGGGAGCATCAGGAGTTGGGTGGACATCAAAAAGGCTTTCTTAAATAAATATCTATCTAGTAAGGATGGGGAGACATCTATCCATCATCCACGAGATATGAGGCAAAGGCAGACGAAACCTTGAAGAGCTATTGGCTCGTTTTACTGATGACATGACTTATTGTGAACAAGTCGCTTATGATACCTTGGTGGAAATGATGATAAGCGAAATTATTAATGAAGAATTGAGAGACCATCACAATCGAACCTCCATTGGACTTAAACCCCCTCAAAGTAGAGACGAGGCCCTATTTCACATTTGGTGAACCAACAATAGATCCAGGCAAGGCATACCATTGTCCCTACTTCAGGTTAGACATTAGCTACTACTACTTTAAATGTTGTACCTTCTTTGGCATATGAAGAGGTTGGATATGATGTTCAAAGACAACCAAATAGCTTAAGGGGCAGAGGCATGGAACAAAACAATGAGTTAAATCCAGAAGTTAAGTAGAAGCTCAAAAGCTTTATACTAAAAAATTGGATATATTTGCTTGGAGGCATGAAGACATGGTAGGCATTGACCACAAGGTCAGTTGCCACTACCTCAAAATTGATCCAAAATTTGCCCATGAGGCAGAAGATGAGTGCTTTAATCTGGAAAGGTACAATGCCTGAAGGAAGAAGTGGAAAAATTGATATCTAATTGGTTCATCAGAGAGACCATATATCCCAAGTAGATCTCCATGTACAATGGCAAGTGGAAGGCATGCATAGATTTCTCCAACCTTAAACAAGCTTGACCCAAGGACAATTTTTTGCTTCCAAGGATAGATCAACTTGTGGATTCCACTGTGGGACATTAGTTACTGAGCTTTATGGATATCTATTCAGGATATAATCAAATCTCATACACTTTGCAGAGGAGGAAAATACCTCTTTCATTACATATAAAGGCCTTTACTGTTACAAAATGATGTCGTTTGGCCTAAAGAATTTTTGGGGCAACCTATCAAAGGCTTGTTAATAGAAAGTTCGCTGACCTCATTAGCAAAACTATTGAAGTTTATGTTGACGACATGTTGGTGAAGAGCTTCAAAACTGTGGACTACGAAAAGCACCTCGATGCAGCTTTTCAAATAATAAAAAGATACAGAATGAGGTTAAATCTCCCCAAATGTGTCTTTGGTGTTGCTTTGAAATATTCCTAGGCTGAATGATCAACCAGAGAGGCATAGAAGTTAACCCTGAAAAGATTAAAGCCTTGATAGCCTTGTGAAAAGGCTTTTCAAGGGTTGAAGAATCATTTGGGACATGCCCTTGTCCTTTCAAAGCCTAAGTTAGGAAAACCATTGCAGTTGTATTTGGTAATTTATGTTGAGGTCGTGAGCTCTGTGTTTATTAGGGAAGAAGATAACTTACAACTGCCTATTTATTATGTGAGCAAGGCCCTTTTATCACCAAACTCATTACACTAACATGGATAAGCTCGCCTTTTTCTAGGTTACAACTTCTAAAAAGTTAAAGTCATATTTCCAAGCACATAGCATATAGATGTTGACTAATTTCCCACTAAAGCATTTGTTTCAATAACCCGATGCTTTAGGAGGATTGATGAAATGGGCTATGGACCTAAGTGAATTTGATATTGTTTATAAGCTAAAGGGTTTTGTTAAAGGACAAGCACTTGTAGATTTCATAGCAGAACTTGCCAATGCCCCAAACATAGAGATGACAATGGAGCTAATGGAACCCTCCACATGGAACTTGTATGTTGATAGCTCTTCAGGGAAAACGGGTGTAGGGTTTGAATTGGTTTTGGTCAATCCGGAAAGCCACAAGCTTAATTGTACAGTAAGGTTGGGATTCAAGGCCTCTAACAGTGCAATTGAGTATGAGGTATTATTGGTCGGCTTCAGATTATATAGGGAAATGCAAGTCAAGATGCTGATGGTTAATAGTGATTCACAATTGGTAGTGAGCCAGGTAAATGGAAATTTCATTGCCGGGACAAGAGTATAGCAACATACCTCAAACGAATTATGGATCTCCTACCTTTGAAAAGTTTGAACTAGCTCAAATCCCATCGTGATGATTCCTTATCAAAGTTGGCTAGTGGAAAGGATTCTGTGATGTTCAAGGTGGTTCTAATTGAACACCTCACTAAACTTTCAATTTCCGAAGAAGGAAAGGTCATGTGGATTGAAGGGACCTCATCTTGGAGACAACCAATTGTACCATTTCTCAAGGATTGGGTCATGCCAAAGGACAAGGAAGAGTCCCATAAAATTAGGAGAAGATCTATACATTTTGTGCTATAAGATGATGTGGTGTAAAAAAGAGGTTTTTTGCCTCTTCTCCAATGTGTTGGTGGTGAAGAATCCAATTTTATCCTTCGTAAAATTCGTAAAGGATTTTATAAAAATTATACATGAGAGCCAACCCTTGCACATAAGGTACTGAGGCTAGGGTACTACTGGCCAATCTTGAAGAATGATGCACTTCAATTTATGAGGAAGTGCAATAAATGCTAACATTTCTTCACAATTTAGAGGCAACACTCTTAAGAACTAACTGTGGTTTTGAGCCCCCGACCATTTACTAAATAGGGTATTGAAGCATAAGGCCCTTATCCAAGGGAAATAATAGTGCTAGCTATGTCATTGTTGCTATTGATTACTTCACCAAATGGGGTTGAAGCTGAACCTTTGGCTAAAATCACGGAGGACAACATTTCCAAGTTCATTTGGAATAACATCATTTGTCGATTTGAAATTCTCCATTTGCTTGTATCAGACAATGGGAGAGAATTTAACAGCAAAAAGGTCAGAGATTTTTGTGAAGAGTTAGGAATAAAAAAAAATTCTCATCATCCCATCTCCATCAGACAAATGGCGAAGTGGAAACAGTTAATAAAACCATCAAGCATACCTTAAAAAAGAAGCTTGATGCGTGGAAAGGGGCTTGAGTGGACGAGCTCTCCTAGGTACTATGGGTAATTTGTACCATAAGACGAACCATAGCAAGAAAGACCCCATTTTCTATAGCATATAGTACTGAGACTATGAACCTCGCTGAGGTAAGGTTATCTTCGCCTCGACGCTTGCATGTTAACGAGATGTCTAATGATGAATTGAGGAAGTGTGAGATGGACTACCTTGAAGAAATGAGGGAAATGGATTGATACTACAACGTGAGGGTGAAAATAGGTCATTCTAAAGTGGGAGACCTTATATTGAGAAGAGTTTTCCTATACTCTAAAGAGCCAGACATGGGAACATTAGGCCTACCATACCTCAGAGGAGCTAAGTCCGACACGTATAGGATTGAAGATTTGGATGAAAATGCACAACCCAATCATTGGAATGTTGAGTATCTAAGAATGTACTGCCAGTGAACATGGCCCATCTATCTGGCTAGATGTTCTTTCCGAGCTTATGTAATTATAATACAAACACTTTTTTTAACATCTAAAAATTCATTCTTATTCAAATCACTTCCATTCATAGGTCAAACATCATGGAGCAAGTCTTTACACGAAAGAGCCACTCATTTTCAAAGAATGTTATTTTCCTACGAAAGAAATGTATGAAGCACCCTTATGGGACCAATCTTGAAACCTACAAGACGAACCCTTTCCATGGATGGGTTAAACATAATGAAGAAAGTCTTTCTATAGAAGTGTCAACCTCTTTGCAAAGAATATCATCCACCTCAAAAGGAAAGCTATAAAGTACCCTTATAGGGCCAAATTTGAAACTTACAAACCTCTTTAATGGATAGGTCAAACATCATAGAGGAAGTCTTTGTACCAAAGAGCCACCCCCTTTGAAAATAATGACATCCACCTCGAAAGGAAAGGTATAAAGCATGCTTATGGGGCCAACCTTGAAACATACAAGTCAAACCCCTTCCATGGATGGGTCAAACATCATGGATGAAGTCTTTGCATAGAAGTGCCACCCTTTTATTAAAAGAAATTTAAATGATCCTATAAAAATTCTCTAACAAAAAAATTCACATTATTTTTAGTAAGCAGTGCTTTATGGACGAACAGACTGGACAATGAACTTCACATCATTATTCAAGAGCAAGTTCAGATTATACATTGATGACGAACTTTTTGTACTTAGAAAATAGTTTAAGATTGCTCAAGTTAATTTTGACGAACCCATATGGAGAATTATCGAAAGAATCGACTAGTTGAAAGGATATGTGCCTAAGTTATCTTGAACTACGCCACGCCAACTCGTCACTTTGATTTAAAGGGTTTATACAAGTTATTAATTATCAATTAGTTTAGATTCAAAGTTTTAGGATATCAGTGTGTATAGTTCGTCGAGGCACCAACACTTGCACAAATTAAGAAAAGTGAAACAACAGTTGCATAAGACAATAGACACTTTATATATTGAAAATGAATTCTTTACTAGAGGAGAAGTGCCCCAGAAGTACAAAGCAAAACATAGGAAAGAATAACCTAACTTTGTAAGGTGGCATCGTCCTGTTGATGTTGCAACTAGCCTTCATCTAAGTCTTCCACTGAGTCTTCAACAGCATCATCTACAGGGGCTATAGCTCTGTTGAGAAAAACTCATCCTTTATCGTAGTCAAGTAGACTTAAGGGTGCGACTCAGCCATCCTTTTAAGGACTTTATCATATGCATCCTTCCTCCAGTACAAATCGAGGTCGTTATACTAACCGTTTCATGGAAATGCTCCAAGTACTTGTTAATAGCTGCCTTTCCTGGCACCTAAACTGTTGCGTCAGACTAGAAACCTTAGCAGTTAGCTCATCTACTTGGGACTTCAACTCTCCCTTCTCCTTGTTTGCCTCCTAGAAGGATGACAAAGCTATCTTCTGCAAGTTGTTGAGTTCTCAACTTGCTTCATCATGGCATTTACCTTAGCTTTGCAGAGGTGAACCTCCTTATTTAATTCCTCATTTTCATTTGTAAGGAGTCTCACCCTCTACTTCGCCTGAGCATGCCTTACCTTGAAAGCTTCTATGAATTCATCTGCAGTATATGTCTCAGCCTCCACATCAGGTTGCATTTGGAAAAATTCCTTATTTAGTCTATACAACCTCTTTATGTCTATTTGGGTATTGAGAAGAAGCCTTGTAAGCAAGCCAGCCTCAATCATATCAACTGAGTCACAAATATTAACATACAAAGAATACTTATTAGTCTAAAATTTGCAATGAACTCTCATAATCACCTGGACCTCAGCGGGAAGTATTTCTAAAATAGTCAGGGCTATTTCATCCGACCTTTCCCCCATAAAGTTTTGGGCTTTTCCTTCAGAGACCCCTCTTTTAGCCACCTCTTTCCCCATCTTCCTTTTATAAGGCCACTCTCCTCTTTAGCCTACTCCTTAATATCAATTATTTTCATGGCGGAAATGGGGTCTACTCCTCAACGTCAATAGTCGTTTAGCATTTTGGTGGATGAGGGAGTTCAGTTTTCTTGGTTACAGTCAACTTCCTCTTTTGAGGTTTTTTCCCTTAAGTTTTTCTTTTCCTTTCTTCTATGAGGGAGGTGGAGGGTTCAACTTCGACAAATGGGAGAGCTCATCCATCTGATGTTTGTAGGTTGAGGTATTGGTACTCATATGCTTCTTCTTCTCTGCCTCTCACAACCTCTTCATGAAGAATATGTCTGATTTCACATATTCTTTCTTCTCATGTTGCTCTGAAATAAAGATGAAGCGTTAACATTTGTTAAAAAATTGAAAGGCAAAGCACACACGAATGTCGAGGCTGCTTATCCTTGGTGACCATTAGAGAATGTGTTACCAAAAGGGATCGCTTCACTGCAATAGTTTTGAAGGACCTCTTCTCAATGGGCAATTCATAGATGGCTCGAGTTATGACCCACTTTTTTGGTTCGAGTTTGAAGCAATTGACTACAACTTCATAAAATACTAAGTTAGAACAAAGGTTTAAGAGTAAAATAGCATATCAGTAAAGCGTTAAAAAAATAATAACTCACTATACTCACGATACTTGGTGGGCACGATTATTTCTGGTACCGCATTGCCTTCCACTATCTGCCAACCTCACCTAGAACCAAGATGACTTCTAGTTCATCATCATCATCAAAAAGGAAGAAATTATACTTTTTATGTTGCCGATTTTGCCAATCCTAAATTCCTTCTTCATTGAACTCATTATCTACTAATGGCCACCTTCTCATTCAATATGTTGTAGATCTTATAGCATTTTGATCTTGAATCATAGCCAATCAAGATATATTTCTCTCTTTTCTTCTAGTTTGACTCTTTACAGAACATGAGTGAAAGCAATGCTACGAAAACCCGTAGGTGTAATACACTTGGCTTTAATCTACTCCATGCTTTTGAGGAGTCATATTTTGCACACTTTTGATTGGACAACGATTCAACGAATACATAGTACACTAAGCAGCCTAAGCCTGAACTTTTTTGGCATCTTCTTAGTCTTCAACTTACTTACTTCGAGCCACTTCATGATAGTTCTATTCTTCATTACCACTACCATTTTGTTGAGGAGACATATGAACAGTCAAAGCATGATGAATACCATGATCTTCAGAATTTTTTTGAATGAGTCGCCAATATATTTACCAGCAATTTGAGTATAAGACTTTGATCTTGTGACCAATTTGATTTTCCACCATTATTTTGAAATTCTTGAAACCCTAAAATGCATTAGAATTTGTTCTATGAAATAGACCTATGCTTCAAGAGAAAAGTAATTAATAAATAACCTGAAGAAATAAATTTTACCAAATGATGCTGGCTTGATAGATCCCCAAAATTCGTATGCACTAATTCAAGTAGCATTGAGGCTCGTAAACTGGATTATTTTTGGAAAGCCTTCCGATTTCTTTGTATAGGAACAACTTTCACAGAGTTGATTTAGATGATAAATATGGTGGTAGGCCTTTCAACATATTTCTTTTCACTAAGAGGTTTAGACTATGAAAATTTAGATGGCCAAGTCTCAAATGCTATAGCCATGTTGAATTTGTGACACTTGTCTTCGAACACTTTGAATATTCAATAAGAACATTCAACTCTTCATCATTAGAGCACTAGCAATCATGTTTCCATTGCAATTCTGTATCGTCATTTGTTGATTCTTCATTCTGTATCGAATTTCATGGATTTATATAGCTAATTGATGAATCCTTAACTAATATTATGCTTTAAGTTTTCTATGTTTGCAATTTCTAGTGAAATCATTGTTTTGTTGGAGTAGGTATAGTCCACTCAAAAATATTTTTAGCTATCAAGGTATTGCATTGAAGATCAGATGGAAACTCATTCTTGCCTCATAATCGATGTTCAAATAAACAATGAGGAGTGATTTTGGAAGTAATGGAAGTGGTTAAACATGAGAAAAACAAGCAAAAACAAAATGAGAACAAAAAATAGTGAAGACCAAAAAATCGCATGCGATCGCCCAGTCTTGTGTTGCAATTAAGTGGCCATTTTGTTTAACTGGGTGGCAATTTTGTACTGGGCGACTGTTCGGTACAAAAAATTACTCGTTGGGGTTTTGAATTCTTGTGTCATTTTGAAGGGTTTCAAACCATTGAAAACATATTACAAATATCAAATTGATTCCCTTATATCCAAAATCTAAGATCTAACAAAGTTTTTATAATTTTGCTCTTTAGTTCCTTTTTTTCAAGTTTCGTTTGCTTGATTGAAACTTGGATTAAAGTTCTTATACAAATTATCTTCCATAAAAGCCTTCAAGCACTTACTCCACTGGCGACAGTGGCGGATCTAGCAACCGACGAGCTTTAGCGACCGCTCGTACTAGATCCGTCGATATTAAATTTTTTTGTATCAATGTACATATATTTTGTTAGATATATCTATAATTTTATTTGTTCTCAAACAATTCTGGTAGATCAATTGGTTGGAGCTCCTATCAAGTACATGTTGGTCTTGCGTTCGACTCTCTGCAAGATCAATCGTGTATGTTTTGTTTTAATATTTTCACTATTATAAAAAATTTAGTTTTATTAGAAAAGTGCAACAATGGAGATTCAAACATGTGCATTCCTTTGGAATTATTGGAAGCTTGAACACTATGGCATTTAGTTGATGGCAATGCTTAATGTAACAAAAATATATATGATCAGTTTTAGTAAATAATTGATATATTTTCTCTTCATTTTAATTTTTTAAATTAAAATTCTACATTTCAATGACTCGGCGATTAAACCACTAGCTCGATGACCCCATAATTTGTCCGGGTCAACGATTGAATCGGATATGATAACTATGTTTTGAAACATGAAAGAATAACGAAAAAGAAAATTAAATTGATATTTGACATTTATTAAAGCCATTTTTTTTTTGTTTTAATCTTGTCATTGGAGACTATTTAATCGGTACAAAAATTTAGCAGTTCGGATGAGCATTCACTAGCCATGTGAATGAGCCGAGCCACGAGCCGAAACATGAAGCTCGGGCTCGACTCTAACAAAAAAGGTTCGAGCTTTTTTTAGCCCTAGTTGAGTCAAGTTGAGCAAAAGCTCGATCAAAAAATTGAGGCTTGACTCGAGCTTTCGGGTCGAGCTTTAGTGGGTCGGGCCGTCTCGGGTTTTACTATAAATTAAATAAAAGTTAAAACCTCCTCCTTTATTCAGGCTTGAGACCGGCTACAATCATCGTAGGTGGAGTTAAATTTGTACACGAATAAAATATTTCGTGTAAAAAATTTAAAAATTACGTATTTTGTGAAACTAATCAATTTAAACACTTACAATATATTAACTTTGAATCTGCTGCAACTATTCAGCCATTATACTGTGAAGTTGTTCTTGAAGACATAATTCCGCATATTCATAGTCCTTCAAGCATATTAAATCCTGCAGTATATCTTCTTTTAGCCTCGATCGTTCGTCACATGAAACTCGACTACCTAAACTAAATATAAAGGTGTTAGTAGACCGTGAGCAATTTTTGATATAATTGGATATTGTCTTTTGTTATATCTCCACCATGATAAATTGCTAAATTATTATAATTCTTATGGTTATAACATACTACAAACGTCCACGCACATATACCTAGCTAACTCAGAGAAAATTTCAAGATTTGTACCACTGATAGCCATTACTCTAGATATTGATAAACTAGAACTAAATTAGGGAACACTAGTATTG
>CAIGRN010184753.1:0-13743 GCA_903798345.1 Fraxinus anomala | reverse complement strand
GTTACACCACAATTTTAAGTAATTTTTGTGTTTACTTAAATGGCCCTAAGTAAAATTACTTTTTTTTTTTATCACAAATATTTAAATATTTTTTTTAGACAAAAAACAATTTTTTTGGTAGACAGCACAATCACTAAATTGTCTCCGTATTCCTTTTCTCTATGTCGATGCCGCGATGGTGCATGGTGCAAAATGCAAATGTATCGTGTAGAGTGTGTTCAAGAGGCCATAACATTCCTTTTTGAAAACTTCCAAAATTCTTTTATGCCATTTACGAACAATAATCTAGGGAGAGAAACCAAAAGAGAAAGTGAGAGAACTCCTTTCTTTCAAGTTACAACTCAAAACCTGAAAATATGTCTATATATATATATAGACACACACACACACAAGGAAACCTAAGTCTTATTTTTGTTCTTTTGGGTCAATTTTTCGCTCCACGAACCCTAATTTCGGTTAATTAGATTTTGGGTTTCCTGGTGGGTTTGTAGTGCCAAACTGATGATTTGTTAAGTAAGTGCTTTATTGGATTCATTACTATCTATCATGTTTTTAATCACGGTTGGTTGTCTAGGAAGTCATGATATTCTCAAATTCCTAAACTTTGTTGATTTTGCAATGTCTAGAAAGGAAATGTTCTTATAATTTCCTTGTAACTATTAACTTTAGTAATGGATTATTGAATTGGTGATTAAATTCTACAGTCAAATGTAGTGAATTGCAGCTTATTGAGTCATTAGAATAGTTTTTGCGCATTCAATACCTATAGTTGTTTAGGTTTTCAATCACATTTTCATGCAGGATTCAAGGGCTGGTCTCAATTGTATGGTTGTTGCTTGAGAAGCAAAGGCTGCAAAATTTTAAAATCAAGTGAAATAATAGGAATTTTGAGTTTGTGCTATGGGATCATGTAAATGGGTTGGAAAAGACAGAGAAAAAATGAGGAGTAATACTATTTTTTTTTTATTGGATTAGAACTATAATTGTAAATTTGTTGCAGTGTATTGTAAATATATTTTAATTATAGTGTGGTTATAATATGGTATATTAAGTAAATCTTGTTGTGGTATTATAATTACCCTTCTTGTTTATCTATCCACTTTTAAATTTTCATATATTACATTTTTAACCTTGTGTAAATTTACTTAAATAGATATAGATAAGACCAAATAAAATCAAGTAATATTATTCGTTGTCGACGACTACAGTAATTGCCCCACATAGCATCCTACTTGTGATTGTTTCATTATTAATATAAAAATCCATTTGATTGTTTTCTTTAAAAATAATGATATTTGCAGTCGCTCACTATCGTAATCGTCTTATGTGACATACATGTAGTATTTATGATTTAATGTATGAAACAATAGAAAATTATCGTATTAATACATCAAATGACTAATCGTCACATGTATGTCACGTATGACAATTACGATAGTGAGCGATTACAAATAGCATTACTCTTTTTTTAATTATTAAAATCATGATACATAGGATGTCGCGTAGGGCGCCTACTATTGTAGCCAATTTCTATGAATAGCATTATTCAATAAAATCTATCACTCTAAATTCATCAATTAATATTTATTTTCAATAATTTCTTTTGAACCTTTATATTATTTTTCTAACTTTATCTTAGTATTTGTAAAATATCTCTTTCAAATAAAACCAATGGAACTACTTATGATGATTGAGAAGTAAATTTTAGGGGTTATTCTCTTTCCCGTTTTCATTCCCCTTTTTGTTTTCGATTTTTCAAAATAGTAAAAACATGTTTACTTACTTATTTTCAAAAATAAATTTAAAATTTACAAAGAGAACTGTAAACGTAAAAAATGTCGTTTTGGGTGTTTTCAGTTAAAATCAAGCCAAAATTTTCAAAATGCGTTTTGAGTGTTTTTCAGGTATGCCACCAACAAAAATTACCGCCATAGCCACCTGCACCACGCCGCCGCCGCCGCCGCCACGCAGCCAAAACCACCGCCGACGACGTCGCGACCCAAAACCACCATCATCGCCACAGTTGAAGAAGAAGAGGAAGAAGAATGTTATTTTTGTTGGTGCAACCCAAAACCACTGACACAAAACCATCGCCACACCCAACACCACACAACCCAAACCACACAACCGTCGCGACCCAAAACCACCGCCATCGCCACACTCAACAATAGAAGAAGCCGGCAACACAGTATCCAACCAACAGCAGAGAGGAGGGAGAAGAAGAGAGAGAAAAAAAGAAGATATGGATAACTTGCGTTCGTTGGTGAAGTACATCACATTTTAACTCGTGGAAGAGACATTAAGCCCTTTTTTATTCTCATTATTTTCAAAATACATTTTTCTTTCTCTTTTTTTCAATTATACATTTTTCAATAAAATAATATTATACGAAAATCCAATTTTTTTTTTATTTTTTAACTACGCATTTTTCATCAATCTACTATTTCAAAATGTATTTTACACAAAAAAAAAAAAAGGGGGTCAAATGTGTTGGAATAGTTACCGAAACATAATTGCAATAAGAACGTGGATTTAGATAATGCTCAAGTTTAATTAGACTCAAATAAGAAAAGCATTAAAAAGCTATTGGTCACCTGAGAATGGTAGATTAAGAATGAAATTTGATTAGATTTAATGGTTTTTTGGCTTAAGGTATTATATAAATATATAGACACACACACACAGACATTTTAAAAAATTATTATATTTTTAATCTTATATAAATTTTCTTAAATATATGTTTTTTTTTAAATAGATGTATGTAAAATTAAGTAAAAATACACTACTCTAAATTCATCAACTAATATTTATTTTTATTAAACTCTTTTGAAGAAAATCGTCGGAGTTTTCTATTTTTTTCTTTGCAGCACCACCGTCAATATCCCCACCACCATTTCGAGCTGGCTAGTCTTCAAGGATACCAACATTAGGATTCTTCAAGGAAAGCCCTCATAGACAATCAATTTCGTGGTTAGTCTTCAAACATATATATTAACCACCATCAAAACCTTCTGCTTTTTTCCCATCGAAAACCCTTGAGTCCATTGTTAAGAAAGTGACAACATATGGTGGAAGAAGTGGGTGGGTTGGGGTCAAAAAATGAGATATATAAAAATGGTGGATAGATTATAAAAAATGGTGTGGATAGATATATAAAAGAATTGAAGAAATTATGATACGATAGATATATAAAAATGGTGTGGATGTATAAAGAGGTCAATTTTGAAATGTGTGTGGATTAGAATAATATTAAAAAAAAAAAAAATGAATTTCAATAGGGATACGTATAGAGTGGAATAGATATATAACTTCTGTGAATGTACATAGCGGTTCTCTTTTTTTTATAGGTGGGTTTGACGTTGTTTTACTCATTTTTTTCTCTTTTCCCGCCCACAAAAATTAGAACCGTTTTTTTTTAATTTTTTAATTTTTTTGTTGATCTTAGCATTTGTAGGCAAAAAATAAATAAATAAATAAAATTTAGTAGTTTAGATACTTTATATGTCTTTTTTTTTTTATTTTGTTAAATGCACTCTTTTATTCGATCTTTTGCTTTTTGTTGGATTATGTTAGATCTAAGTTTTTATAGAGTTTTGAGCTTGATTTTGTATATCTGATATACTGCAAAAAAAGCTCCGATTTTGTTGAATGCAGGGCATTTATTGAATTTCTTATTCTTGTTTCGCTTCTTTTGTCAATTATTTAAGTTCTTGCTACATTTTCTTCATCTCCATAGATCTTACGGTAAAAATTGATAAAATTATATTATTATTATTGATTTGTTTAACGTAGTGTGTTTGTTGAAGATTTTGTTTATTTAACATGTTTAGTTCATTGTGTTAGGTTTTTAGTTATATTAGCAATTCTTTAGATAAAATAATTATTGTAAAAGAATGTGATTATTACAAAAGAGTCGTAAAAATCTAGGAAAGTTTTGAAGGGTTGTATAGATGAATTAAGAATCTTTAGATTCGAGTAATATTTTAATTAACATTTTGATTCTTGAGATCAATCAATCATAAGTTTGAAAAAAATTATCAAATTCATATATTTCAAAACACTCACTTCCTAAATATCATCAGGAATGTACTTTCTCAACAGCTTTCAGAAGTTGTTGAAATTGAAGGAGGTTGGACTAGAAGCACAGAAAAAATATAAAAATGATGCCTTCTTGGTTTTCCACAGGAGATACACAATTTCAGAAGATCGGGAGCAGGTGTAAGTGAAGCACGTTCCAACGGATCTTGGAGAGTGCAGGAATTAGATTAGTGAATCGAGTGAGTTTTTTAGATTGGATCATACTATATATTCTTATTGTCTATAATTGAAACTATTGGCTTAGTCCCGAAGTTTTTACCCAATTAAAGGTTTTCTCCGTCATCAAATATTGTATTATTTGTTACTCTAATTATTATTGTGACAATTCAACATATGATAACTTGACTTGAATGACTAAACACTTAGAATAATTAAAAAGTGATTTGTTGCTTTTAATTGATAAATTTTAATTTCGCAATATTCACCTATTAGGTGATTTTATGGTTGAATTAGTAAATTTCACATTATATTTATATTTCTTGGCTACCTTTTTTGATTTATAGTTTTATTATTGTGAAATTTGATGGAATTGTATTTTTGTTGCAGCGCCGACCCTAAAATTTTAGGGGCATTAGAGCTACTCCAAATATGGTGCCCCTATAAATATGTAAAAATGTATAAAACAATAAGAAATAATATTTTTTATTAAAATAAAAAAGTTGAAATTCTAAAAATAATAATCTAAAATCTTCAAATATCTACATTAAATTTGCTCTTCTAAATTTTTTTAATAGAAAATTAACAATTGTACTATTTCAATCAATCTATTTTAGAAATTTCTTTTTAATAGACATTATGACCAATTCGTTCACTAATTTTTATGATATTGTTAGACCAAAAGTAGGATTTTATCAAGTTCAACTTTAAGAATGGCAACATGGCAGATATGCGATGAGTTAGCCATTCTCATTCCCACCTCTATCGAATATTTTTGTCATTTTGCCTTACTCCCATACCCAGATAAAGAGAGGGTAGGACGGGACATGTCCCCTGTCTCGTTCATCGCCCTCCTTTAATTTTTTTTCTTTTTGATTATTTTATTTTTTTTACATCTTTGAATAGTGAATATTAATTTTTTTTCCAATTTTTGTAGAACAATTCATATTCTCTTTAAAAATAATGATAATTTTTTTTATTTCATAAATATTTAAATTTGAAATTAACTTTAAATGAAAGGAAAGGAGCGGGGCGGGGCGGGGAGTATGTTTTAGTACCCGCCATATACTCGATTCGGGGCAATGACTCACTTTCTGTCCCAACCTCATTTACTCGATTAGGTCGATAATCTCTGTCTTATTTGGGTCGAGATCGCAGGTATCGGGTTGAATGAATTATTTTGCCATCTCTATTCAACTTTGAGAATCTTCTCTTAGTAGAGGCAATTATAACTGAATATAGTCAGTAATGCCTATAAGCAATTCACGTATTTGAAAAATAGTTAGTCATTTTTATAGAGCCTAAAATTTCAATCACCTTTTTGATATATTCTCGAAAAATAACTTGTGCTCGTAAATATCATAAATTTTGTCATGCTTAAATTTTGTTCAAATTTATCACATCAATACTTCAAATAATTATCATCTAATCTGCAATTTATTTTTACTTTTTTCATATTTTTGAATTTTTTCAAACCTTACCTTATGTGAAGAAATAAGTTAGGCTCTATTTGAGCCCCATTTTTTCTATAATAAGTTTTCTAATAATGATTTTTTAAAGAATTTATGGTTAAAAATTGAAGAAAAAAATTGAATTTACGTACAAAATTATTTTATTAAAATAATGTGTGATTAAAAATAAATTATAAAAAAATGCGTTTGTAAAAAATGTGGCTCAAACGAGACTTAATTAACTATATATAAGAGCTAATAAACTCTAAAAGATTTTTCAGCATAATGTTTTATCTTATTGAGATTTTCATCGAAGTGCTTCTTTCTAGTACGCTTTTCATGAAATGTAGGTTCAACTTCCATTTCAACATAATTTCTTTATGAGTAATCTTGTCATATTGAAATTCAGCCCATATTTGGTATTGATTAAAATTAAGATTTTAATGTAAGTTAAAATCAACAATCAATTTTAACAACACATTTTGTGGGACTCATAACTTTGTAATCACACATTTCGTCAACTTTTATCAAAATCTACAAAAATCTGATTTTACTCCCCACCAAACAGAGCTCAATGTCTTTATATATTTCTAAAAATGAAATATACATTTTCAAGTAATCAATAGTAGCTTTAATAGACACATCTTCATTTTATAACATTTTTCTTACTCTATCGATAACATACGATATATTGTACAAAATAATCTTGCTAAACAAGAATTAGGGGTCGCATCACATTTCAAAATCTCCGAATGTATTGTCCAAGAGTCATGAAGAAATACTTGAATCGATTCTCGCCCTCTATCTCTATGAAAAAATGTCTAGCCATGATTAGTTATCCTCTTGTTATATGGCAATACCTGGCTAATTTAATATAACTCTAATTGGTCGAACCTATTAAATTATCCAACGAGGAATTATTTGGCATTATAGGCGTTCTATAATTCATGACAGCCATATACTCTCGACGGACGTCATTAATGATGTCTGAAGGTCTGTAGATCATTTGTTGGTCATGAAACTTGTGCATTATTTGTCGACGAATAAACCATACTCGAGCTTGCATGTGATCATTTCGACGAATACTCACTTCGCAAGTATGTTTCCGTATTTCGAATTATAAAGAACTTATTCGTGTCCATCTTCGTCGCTCGCAAACGTCAACAGCAACTGTCGTCAACGCAGATCATTGTGTATGTCGACTTGCTTAGTTTCTTCACTTAAACTTAAAGTTGTGTTTCAGTGTAATCCGGTGCACAACTTCCTGCAAATCTATCTTCTTTTCAAATAGTTACTCGACATGTAAATCTTCATCATCGGGAACCACACGCGAACAATTAGAGGACTGTGCACTCGGTCTGATATGTGATTTTCATCCCACTCGTGTCTCCTATAGGATAAAGCAATCAAATCATCATTTATAAATTCATTTTCATTCTCGTTGTCTTGAACTATCGAGAGAATTCTGTGCGTAACAATGAGATCATAAAGAGTAACAACTGTCTTGATAAAAATCACATCATCCCCATGAGCTATTTCCAATGTGTCTCAAAAATCATTCACATTATGATTCCCACTCTCTAAGACATTCTTCCTTACTAAAATTACGCAAATATGAGTCATGCTATTTTGGTTCAATTCAGTTAGAACATTCATTTCAGCTTAAGAAGTAACATTTACATGTGGAATTGAAATAGTTATATGCTCATTGAATAGAAATTCCAATTTCTTATCATACCGAAAGGGATCGGCGTTGAACTTGTTCTATAAATCATGGTACATTTCTGCATATGATGTATTCGATGTTCTCACAATTCCAATAGCACCACATCTTTCACTCGTCTATTTTCATACACATCGATCATTTTCATTCATTTCAAATTCACCAAAATAACAAATCAAGACTGCAACTGATCCCATATCTGTATTATGAAACAGAATTTTGCATCTTTTAATTAGATAATAAGGGCAAAAAAATTCCTTTAACTGGATTGAGCTGATTTTGCTGTCTTTTTACATAAGGCCATGAATCTGTTTGAAAGAATATACATGCAAATGAATTTTTTCTCGTTTTTACTTAAAAAATTATAGATATATTAGCAAATTTTATTTACATGTTAATTTATGTCGAAATAAGAGTTAACGATTAAAAAAGTATACTAATTTAACAAAAATGAAATTAAATATACGTAAATACACTTACCGATTCGAAATGATGGATATAAAAAATATTTTCTTATTCAGTGTTTAATTATTTTTTGAGATTTTAAGGTAGAAGAGGATGAAAAATTAGAGAGTTTGTATTTGTGTTGAAGTAAATAAATAAGGAAAGTGAGTAGGTTTTGAAATTTTAAATGAGAAGTGTCTGATTTTTACTTTGTAACTAAAATGGTATTATTATTTTTTAAACAAAACCATATTTTTATAATTGTATAACATACTTAACAATATTCTTGTCTCTAATCAATAAAAGATCGTTGTGGTGAATGACAAATGATTTTTGGCCTATATAGAAAGGGGGGTTTGACTGGCCACACTTTAAATTTGACTTTCCCAACATGATTTTTTTTTTTTATAGTGGCTTTAGACCTTTTACATTACCTGAGAAAAATCTCATTACTAAGTACCAGTGATATATCATATTAATTATTAGTGGATAATAAATTTAATTTAAATGTTGAGATCCACCAAATCTTTATACACCAATAAATTAATATGACATATTACCAGTACTTAGTATAATATGAGCACATATGCTCATTAGATAATTCTCTCTCTCTCTCTCTCTCTCTATTACAATTCTAGAAAATATTTAGTTTTATACAAAAATTTGCAAAATCACAAATTATATAATATAAAACTTTATTTTGAAAGTTTTTTTCTTTATTATTTATAAACATAATGTATAATAAATTATTTTGGGGCCCTAGTGAGGCCTTAGGCGATCGTCGACTTTGTTTATGGTCAGGGTTCATACTATTCAAAAGCGTAATTTTATTACATTTTTATAACATATCATCTCATAACATCGCCCCTTTTGGACTCCATTTTATTGAAAATGCATTTCTCTCTCCTTCTTTTAATCACATATTCTTCAACAAAATAACATTATTACGTAAATCAACTATTTTTTCATTTTTAACCACACATTCTTCAAAAAATATTATTCTTAAATACATTTTTTTAACCAAATCACATTTTAATGAGGTCCAAACAGGGGCATAACAACTCAAAATCCCCTTCTATGTCCATAAACTAATTAACAGTTTTTCATAGTACCAAGTGTACGGTATCGTAATAAACGATATAGTGATGAAGTTAAGTATCACAATAACACATCACTACAGTTAACCAAGCATAAACTATATATTGACTAAATAATTGAAAGAATTAAAAAAAACAACGAAAATAAAGCTTAAAGGAATATTTACCTCTATTTGTCTTCCATTCTTTCAAAATTCTTTTTTTACATACTTATTTTCAACCACACATTAAAATATCATACACATAAACTAAAAACGTTTCTCTACTTTTTGAAGATACATTTTCGAAAAGTCATTATTTAAAACAATGTTTTTGCAAAAAATAAATAAAAAAAAATGACCACCAAACAGGATCTTAAAGTCAAAACATAACTCTCAAAACTAAACTACATTATTTGTCCTAACTAGAAAGTTCAGTTCATTATCGAATCACAAGAACGCAACTAATTTGGGGTACATCATGATTCATGTGTTTTGAATACGTGGAAAGAAAGATGTCGTTGGACGTTGGAATTTGTAGCATAAATTCGGAAGATCGCAGCTTGATCTTCTTTTCTTGCTTCTTGTTTAAATTCCAACGTGAAAGCTCTTATTTGTTCTCTCTCCCCCTCTCAAACCTAAGATTTTGTTAATTAACCTCTTTAACGTCCAAGGCATTAGATATATACTATAGAATTAGAACTTTTGTGCAAAACATCGCCATTATACCCCTGAACGTCTCGCAAGTTAAGTCAAAATCGGGCGACAACTTCTTAATTTTTGCTGACACAACAATTTGTTCACGCTCGTGAAAATTGTAAGCAAGAGTGTGAGACTATTCGTTTTCATTTTCACCTTGTTCACTCGTGTGGCTCCGATGTTACATACGATACATTACATAGCCTTTCGCCTCAACACACCAACTAATTAGCCATCTCAATTCTCTTTTCATTCTTATTTTGCTCAATACTTCGTCCAAGCTCAACGCTTGTTTCTAAAACACAAAAATTAAATACTAGCATCTGTATAAAAAACGAAAGAGATAATTATAGAAATTAAACTTATCAACAATTAATTAAAAGATCACAAGCTTGAGTATATTGGTAAATCAATTGGTATAGTAATAGCAACAAAGTAATAATCATCATTTTTTTTTATTTTATCATAAAAACCATATTATATCTGATTAATTTGACAGGTAATTAATACACGGTAGCCTCTTAAACTTAATTAGACTTCATATTGTTAACTGATAAAATTTCACATCGAATAAAGATGAAAACATAGATTAATTTATAAGAGTTTGGACTACTCCTTTTAATAAAATTGACATTTTAAAATGGAACATCAATTCTTAACATGATATCAAAGTCCGTTAAGCTCCAACGAGCAATTTTATCCGATTAAGACTAAAAAAAATAGAGCACACGGATTTCAAGATTGGTATGCTCAAACGAGCCACCATCTTGCGAGGACATGTTAAATTCTACATCGAATAAAGATAAAAACATAGACCAATTTATAAGAGTTTGGACTACTTCTCTTAATAAGGTTGACATTTTAAGATGGAACCAAATTCTTAACACATATTATTTATGCAAATATGTTGCTTAAAATTGTATATAAATTTTGGTTTGAGCATTTATATGCTTGAGATAGAACACTAATCGAAACAAATAAATTTCATTTTCTTTATAATTATAAAAGTACTTAAATTTCAAATTAAAACAGTGGCTAATTTTATTCGATTGAAATAAATGAAGACCAGATGATGGTATAAATTTGTATCATGGAGCAGAAGTCTGAGCATGGTGAGGTCCAATGAACAAATGAGATAAATCTGTCATGGCATGAGATTGCCTTGACATGATTCCAGCAGTTGAGGGATTTTGAGATAAGATAATTTCATATCCATCATGATATGAATCCATGCCTTCTGCCATAAGTTGCCATACTAAACTTCCACTCATTGTTCCTCCGGTTCTTGCAAATCTGTATATATCTCTGTATACACCGCCCATGTATAAATCTCTAGCAGTTAAACTGTATCCTGGATCTTTTCTAGATTTTCCGAATTCGGCTATGATGAGTGGCTTCTTCAAAATTCTTCTAGCATCATTCCAGTGGCTCGACATCCATCTTTCCATAAAAGCCATTTGTTCGTTGTCACTTTTCCCCGATAACCTTGACACAAATAGTCTTAATTAGATTCGCTCTTTCAAGGTATCGGGAAGGAATTGAAATGATATAAGATCGATTCATATATAAGAAAAAAATTCTCTATTGATTCAAATATTATACCTATGGGATAGGGATACAGGAAGAGGAATAAACCGACATTATAAAAGAATAAATTATTAACTCACCAGATATCAGGATATGCATGTATGGTAGTGAAATCGATCTCTCTAATAAGGTTGTTGCTAATGAAATCCGTCCCGACTTGGTATCCTGGATTGACTTGCTTCCTTGTTGGCATTGTATCTCCATAAAATCCTTCCATGCCAATCTCAAGCAAATGTCTTTTATCTAGGGACTTCACAAAAGTTGCCATTTCTTGAACCCAACCCTGTTATTTAAGAAATTTTTAAAATCATTAATTATTTATTAGAACAAAGTAAAAATATTTGGAAATGCAAATGACTTTGCATGTAATAATCTTACATTGACTGTTTTTCCAGAGTAATCGGTTTGGCAGCGAGGCTCATTCATGAGCTCCCATGCCATGATCGTGGGATCGTCCTTATAAGTGATTTTGGTGATGGTGTTGAACCTTGTAACAATTCTCTGCGATGTACACGAAGAAATGGGTTATGCTACTTTGCCAGAAAATAGAAAATTGTTGACAAATTGAATGATATAGTGGGTGTTGGCAAGATGTGATTGGATGAAAAAATCGATTGTATTTAAAATGAAATGTCATATGTCAATATTATGTCAACTATTGTGTCACTGTAACATGATTCCGAAGAAATTACTCAAAATTTGAACACGTACATGCAGAGAAAATACTCAAAATTGAATTCAATTTCTCACCCTAATATGGTTCTTGTAATAATCTTTAAGCACATGATTTGTGTAGAAATCATCTTCACTGTTAATCTGTACTCCTGCATTTCTTGCCCATTGAGCATATTGTGGTTTTCCTCCGAAATCATTGTAATTGTTGACTAAGCTCAATATCAGGCGAATCCCATGTTTTCTTGCTTCAGAAATCACAAAATCTAGTCCCTGAATCTCATGTAACATCCATGTTAATTAATAATTAATAAATAAAATTACTTAACATTAATTTTGAAAATAATTAATTAAGCTACCTGAAATACACTTTCATCATATGTCCCGGGAGATATTTGTAGTGCACGATCACCTCCATCACTGAAAGCCCAAGTTCTGCAGACAGTTAAGCCAGCAGCAGATGCATCTCTGAATACCTCAGAGACTTTGTACCTCTCGCTTGGATCCGCCGATACATGCATCATCCAGTAGGTATTGAATCCATTGAATAGAAAAGGCGAGCCATTGAGGAGAAAATGAGAATCCCTCGTTGTAACAAACCCTGCATTTCCATTTCCCAGAACCCTAGCTTCAGAAGCAAGAACTAAGAAAAATAAAACTCCAAAAACACAACTTATTCTACTAAAATAAGCCATTAATGATCCTATGATCAGAATGTAATTCAGGAGATGTGATAACTTGTGAGCAAGTATGAACATTTGTGGCAGCTATTTATAATGAACTAGAGATAGCTAAATTTACTAAAAATAGAAAGTGTAGCGTGAAAGAAGTAGTTTTTTGGTGGTTTAAACAGTTTGTAACGTTTCTTAATTTTTTAAGAGTTTTTCATTTCTTCTATATGTAGAAAAGTGTGTAGGGTTTTAGAAAAAAATGTTATTTAGTTGAAGAAATCATGGGATGACCATAGAAAGAGTTACTAAATATAGCTTGCTTGTTCTATGTTCTTACCCATGTGGGTTGTTTCAGCCATGAAACTGTTATGCATGTGCAGATTTCTATAGAGAAAATGAAATTAATGACTCTTTAAATATTCGAAAGATATAATTTAACTCTCGATTTATGAAAAAGGTCAAGATTTACGAGTTAGTGTCTTGATCTAGACATGTGACGAAGAATTGAAAAATAATTATTTGAGAAGTGATTAGCCAAATAAGGACAATAAATTTGAAATCAGACAGTTTGGGCAATGGGCCTTGGAATCACTTTTGTTGTTACACGACATTATCTAGCTAAGTTTACAGTTATAAACTTTGATTTCGGTTCACGTTTTTTAGAATGTTCAATGGATATACATAGTTAACATCCGTAGACACAATCATCACTAGTTTGTTTTGTTTCTATTTTGTACATATATCAATGTATTTCTCTCCGCTTGTATAATAAAGGTTATTAATTATGATGATATAAGAATCTCGTATCGTATATTGTTACTTTTTTCTGTAACTATATGTTTTGAATAACTTAAAAATGTACTAAAGGTAAGATCAAAATCAACAATTAATTTTAATCATACATTTTATTAGATTCGCAATTTTTATCAATTTTAAAATTACACATTTTATGAACTTTTATCAAAAATCTGCTAAAATTTTTATCAAAATTTTTGTCAAATAACCCCAAATCTTATTATTGGAACACTGAAAATTGACATTGACTCAAATCTAATTGATTTTTTACTCAAATGCAATGAATCTGTAATATTCAAGAAGATATTATGTTTTAGCAATGAAGATATGCTTTTAAAATCCAAACTTAAATAAACTAATATGTCAAAGATC
>CAIGRN010184752.1:0-11955 GCA_903798345.1 Fraxinus anomala | reverse complement strand
TTAATGGTCACATATACATAATTATGGGTCACAATTTATTTATTGGTCACATATTATCAAATTAATTAGATTCCGAGCTCACAAATTCAAAAATTTATAGGGCACAGTTAATTTTATTTGTCACATATTTTCAAATTTATTAGTCAGATTATTTTTCAGTCACATATTGTCAAATTTTCAGGTCACAGTTAAATACTTGATCACAGATAACTAAATACTTGGTCACGGACCACTGGTACTATCACTTCCACCACCAACCACCGCTACTAACCACCACCAATAATAACAATACACCATCGTCATCACACTACCGCCATCGCCTCCACCCGTCTTCTCAGCCGCGAGATCCACCAGCATCCCCGTCACTGTTGCCACCACCACCGACACCACATCGCCACCACCAACAAATCACCGTTTGCAACTACAAACCACCACTGCTACTACCAGATCCACTGCCAGATCCAACAAAAAGCATCCAAGCCATTAGATCCACCACCTCTACTGCCACCATCAGTCCNCGCCACCACCAACAAATCACCATTTGCAACTACAAACCACCACTGCTACTACCAGATTCAACAAAAATCACCCAAACTGTCAGATCCACCACCTCTACCTCCACCATCAGTCTAAAACCACCACCATCAGTCCAAAACCACCACCTCTGTCGCCACCATTTGTCACAAAAATCCCTCGCCTCTCTCTGCGTTCGTACAGAAAAAACCACCACCGCTTGAAAACTACCACCGCCGCATCCAACCACACAACACACCACCACCACCGTCGCCGGATGATTATCAACACCACCACCAACCACGCTGTGCACAAAACACCACCACGCCGCCGTTCACGTCGGCAGTGTCGCGACTCTGCTGCTTGCTGAAGTTCGCGACGCTGCGCGAACGACGTCGCGACGCTGCCGCGAACTGCAGAAGAGTCGCGACGCTGCTCAGTTCGGCAGTGTCATCGTGACGTTGTCGGCAGCAGCGTCAAATGCAGAGAGAGGCAAGGGAGAGAGGGGTAGGGGAAGAAGGGAGATAAGGGTAGGGGGGAATGAGGCGGGAGAGAGAGAGATGGGAAGGGATGAGAGATAAATTAGGTTATGAATTAAAGTTTTAATATAGTACTTGATTTTTGAATAAATAAATTGTAGACCTGATTTTTAAAAATCAATCTTTAAATACTTGATTTTTTGTAATTTCCCCAATAAGAAAGTACAATTAATCAGGCTGAATTTTTTGGCAAAAGTGAGCCCATTCAACAGAAAACCCAACAAGTTAAATGGGCCCAGTTTAAAACGAAATGACAATTGGCCCAATAAGTTATGTATCCAATAGTCTACAAACTCCAAACTCGCACACACCTCTCTCTCTCTCTCTCTCTCTCTCTAGGGTTTTTTTTTTCCATTTTTCTCGCTCGCACAAAAAAAACCAAAAAAAAAAAAAGGGAAGGTTCAATCAACTGGATTTAGACTGGAGATAATTTGCAATCATAGCCGAAAGCGGAATGGATCTAGAGTTGGTGGGACGCCATGCGTTGCTTTTTGACGACGACGCCACGGCGTCGTTCGTGAATTCCGGTGACGCCCTCGTTGATTGGCACTCCCTCCAAATTGACCGGTATGACGTCCGTCACTTACTCGCCGCTCCGCCTCCGCCCCGCCGCCGTAGTCGCAATCCCCAACCTCTTTTCTCTGATGACCCTGCCCTTGAATCTCAACTCGATCATGAGCGATATCTTGATCTCCCTTCTACTCCTGATCAGCCAGGTATAGTGAAAATTCCTGACTTTCCATTTTCTCGAGCTTGTAATGTTTTTGCTTCTTTATTTATGGTTTTCAAGGCGTCAGAAGTGCTGTTTATTTTCTTGAAGAGATAATTATTTAGGGGGAGCTTGGGGGAGGGGGTTGCCGAGAGCTTTTTGTGGTGAAATGTGTTACCGAAATTTTTTCTACTAAGCACCAAAAAGAAATTGGCGATTGATAAATTTTCGTCAACCTTATCAAAGAGAAATTGATTGACACGAAGAAACCCTGATCTTCCTGATGTCTGCTAAATTAGCAGATTACTCTCCAGTTGTGAATATTGAAGATCTGTTGCCTTTAACTATTGTTAGTATTTATCACAAGCTTTGGTAGAATATATGGCACCAATCTGAATCCATTTTATCAAATTTCCAAGAGACAATGATAGAACCTTTTTTCAGTATCGTTAAGAAAAACCCTTAATTAGTTTGTTTTATACTAAAAGGAATTGCTGAGAAGGATGCACTTTACAGCTAATAATGCTACTAATTATGAAAAATGGAAATTTGCATAGAGATTGTGATTTTGGAGGTGGTGTTGTCGTTGGGGTGAAATAAATTTATTTTGAAGTTGCATAGAGATTGTGATTTTGGAGGTGGTGTTGTCATTGGGGTGAAATAAATTTATTTTGAAGTCTCCTTAAAAAAAAAAAGGGTAGTACAAAGGAAGGATCAAGTAACTTTCTAGTTTGTGCTGGCATCATACTTCTTTGCAATATGCTTTTGAGTTTGCAGGAGGGCTGTAAACTATGTCGCTTCTTCCATTTACAAGTAAGATTTCTATTTATATTTTCTTGAAATTTTCTTCCTCCATTTGATGGTATGTTTAAATGATTATCTGAATTTTAGTTCCTTCTTTTAGTGTTTAATGGGCCATGTCAATATTATTCAAAATGTCTTTTGTCCAGAGTTAGAAGAGGATGAAAAGCCAACAAATACCGGTGGTTACCGCGCTGTTGCCTTCTCTTATGGAAGCACTGATGATTCTGCTGACCAAAGGAATGCTGATGCTGGGTTGGAATCCTCTAGATTTTGCCCTTCCTTCCCTGTTCCTGAAAACCTTTCTCAAAGCTTGGTAAGTTTGGGGTTTTCAGCCTAAGGATTTTTGTGTATTTCCTAATGTACTTGATCCATTTTTCTTGATTGCTGACCGAATTTCCCCAAGATGGCCAACTAATAATTGTCTAAGGTGCATATGTTATCTAAGGCTCATCATGTCTAAGTTTTCAGATGCTCGGAGCAGGGACGGACTTGTGATCTAAGGTTGCCATACACAGGCACCTTCTTTCGTTTGTTGTCATGACTTAAGGCCGTGCAGGTGGGATTAGGATAGAAATTTTCTTTATGAGGACTATCAGTTTACTACTTGAGAGGGCATTTGTATGTATATGATATGTAGTGCTCCAGTTATTGTGGTATGATTATTCTAGCCTGTTACCCCAATAGCTTAATGTCTTAATTAATATTTTGCCAAATTTAACTTTGACATTCTGTTGAGAAGTTCAGAGATTCTAATTTTTGATGGAGTTCTCCTTTCTTTCTTGCTTTGTGCCTCCTTTTTCAGCCTCCAACAGAGAAGCTACATCAGATAATTGCAAGGACTGCCATGTTTGTTAGCAGGCATGGCGGGCAGTCAGAGATTGTTCTGCGAGTGAAACAGGGAGATAATCCGATCTTTGGGTTCTTGATGCCTGACCATCATCTTCATGCCTACTTCAGATATCTTGTCGACCACCCCGAGCTTTTGCATTCTGACATTGATGGAAATTCTCAAAATGAGGGGAGAAAGGCTGGCAGTGAGCACAATGATCTGGACAGCATAGGAGGGGGAGCGTTGTCCATGCTTGGATCTGTATATGGGTCTGGGGAGGAAGAGGATGGTGACGATAATGCAGAAACTGGAAAAGAAGTTTCTGGCGAACCTGCCAATGCTGTTGATAAAACCATTTCTTGTGGTTTGGAGAAGACAGAATCAATTGCAGATGCAGCTGAGAAGTACGGGGCAGTATATAAGAACCCGCTTTCTAATAAATCGAATGTTCTTGCAGTGAAGAAGAATTCTTTGATTGGTGCTTCTAAGGCAGGAAGTGCTCGTGGCACTAAGAAGAAAGTTGACTCCGGTTCATCTTCTACTGCTGCAGAGAAATCAAAGGGTTCTGCTTCGGGAGTGACCCCTAAGGTCGAACCTTTAGTTCTGGAGCCTCCGTCCGATTTAAAGAGATTGATTGACAAGATAGTAGAATTAATTACGAAATATGGAAAGCAGTTTGAGGCAACTCTTCTGGAGCAAGATTGCAATAAAGAGAGATTTCTTTTCCTTCTACCATCAAATCAGTATCATCCTTACTACTTAAAAGTCCTCCAAAAAGCTCAAGAGGTTTGCTTCTCTTCTATAATTCCCTGTTGCACATGAACTTACATGAATATCTTGAATACAATATATCAAAGGCGTCTGACCTTTTTGTAATTTTCTTGAACTGCTGTGTGTATGTTTAAGGAAAATGAGACGCTAAAAGAAGCTCTTGATGGTAATATCATGATTCTGGGTTGTCATTGTATTTGAAGTGTGTTTGAGTTTGATACAAGCAAAATTAACTTATTTGTGCTTATGCCGCTGTCAAGTTTTTCTTTTGCCTTACATAATCTGCATAACTCTTCTAGTTGATACTAGTATTCTGAATGTTAAGAATATCATTTCTAATCATGTCAATTACTTTCAATTGTCCTTTGTTTGTTTTGCAATAGGACCTGCATTTCATTGTTTACCTGAAATAAATTTCTGCACTTTTTATGGCAGAAAATTGCACAATTTTGTCTTTGGTTTTAATAGTGTTAACCTATACATTTAGTTTTGTTAGAACGGCTGGTGCGCATTGAAATTGGTGGTAGTTCTACTCTTTAAAATTATGTATGACATTATATTCTGCTTCATTCTGAGATGAGAAAACACTGAACTATGTTTGAATTTTCTCTTGCCATCATGCCTACTGGATATATATAAACGACTGCTAGCATTTCACATGGAGAGAGTCTCTTTGAGTTTTGATTTCCATATCTCCTTGATTTTGCAAATATTTCCCGCTTTTTCACTCTCATAATGGCCTTTTATTCCCTTTCAGTCAAAAGTAAATGGCAAGGGATTCCATTTTGGAAAAGATGACCCAGTAGGACAAGGGATGGACAAGAAAGCTTCTGGACTCAAGGAAGGCGATTCTTCGTCCTTAGGTTGTGACAATCCATTTGAATTTGACAGGAAAGAGAAGTTTAAGATGACAATAGGTAAATCAAAGAAGGATGCACAGGAGACCGAATGCAGAGGAACACAGCAAGAATTTGGAGTCACTGTAGATGCTGCTGCTGCTGCCGCTATTCTTCAGGCTGCCACAAGAGGCGTCAAGCATCCCAATTTGGGAATAATTTCAAGCTCACCTCTGAATGTTAATCATGGCAGTGAAGATAATCAGGCTTCGAGTTTAGGCGCTCTCCCTTTTTCTCTACCGCATGGCATGACTGAAAAGTCTGATAGGAATGGAGGTCATAATGTTTCTGGTCCTGTTAACAAGACAATTGCTAGAACAGCTGCTCTTGAAGCTGCTGGCGAGGCTGATTCTTCTGAGGCACACCTGACCAAGGAGCAAAAGGTGAAAGCTGAGAGGCTCAAAAGGGCTAAAATGTTTGTTGCAATGTTGAAAAGTGGAGCTGTGCCTTATAAAACTGGAACATCTCGAGGCTCATCATTAGAACCTCAAGAATCAGGACTCACGAAATCTGCTGGTGAGGTTAGTCTTACTGGCAAACAACGAGAAGGCAGCTCTGCTCCCGTAGATGATAATAAGCTGGCTACTGATGAAAAGCCAGAGAGGGATAATTTTGCGGCGGAGCATAATGAGCGAGTATCAAGAAGGAAGTATAGATCAAGATCTGGGGAACATGAGGACGAGGAGGGTGATGAAAATGGAGAAAAAAAGGCACACAATGAAGGGAACTCAGGACGGAAGTACAGGTCAAGGTCTGGGAGACACGAGGCGAATGATGTGAATCGAGAAGAAACAGAGACGAAGCACTCGAGGAAAAAACACCATTCTCATTCTTCTTCTCTGGAAGATGGAGAAAAAAGTGAAGAGGACAGGGAACGTAACTACTCGAAAAGGAAGCACCGGTCTCGTAGTTCACCACAAGAGGAAGATGATTACGAAGACAGAGAGAGAGAAGAAAAGGATCGTAAACGATCTAGGAAGAAGCATCGATCTCGCCATTCTTCTTCTGAACACTCGAGGAAGAGGCATTCATCCAAGCGATATTCACGCGAAGAAGAGGATGAAGATGATGAAGAGGAAAGGCACAACAGGCACTCAGGGAAAAAGCACCGTTCACGTCGTTCTTCACACCATAGCAGACGCAGTCGTAGGCACAAAGAAAGGCATTCTTCTAAAGACACAGAATCTCGAGTCTACACCAAGGACGATTGCTCTTCTGATGAAGAGCATCAGCACCCGGATAAACATAAAAAGGGATCTGACGCAGAAAGAGATGAGTTGGAGGAAGGTGAGATCAGCTCCAAAGCTTTAGGTGATTCTAGAGGAATTGCTAGCGGCCATGTCAGTAGAGAAACTTCACTTGATGCATCGAATTTGTACCAGAGGGCCCCATCATCTCAACCCCAGGAAGCAACGACTGAGGTCTCTGATGATCTTAGAGCCAAAATCCGTGCAATGCTGATGGCAACACGGTAGTAAATGTGTTCCGTCAAGATTGGTAAAATTGAACGGTAACTGTAATGACAACGGAAAAGAGACGGAGCAAAAATATGAGTTGCTTCATAATTGTGAACTTGTAAAATGTTGTTGTCCTTATTTAGGGGGAATCCAAATCGATCTTTGCTTCAATATTTTTCCATTTTCGTATTATTGATATGTTCATAATTTTCTCCCCTAAGTGTGTTTGATACCCATTTTTCTTAAAATTGAGTTTTGTTAGTGATTTTTTTGAAGAATATATAGATAAAATTTATGGAAAAGTTTTAAATTTATGTTCTTCCATGTGATCGAAAATGAGTTTGGAAAAGAAATGAGCTTTCAGAGAATGGGATCAAACAAGAGCTTATATTGTCAGTGTAGTCGTGATGAGTTTTTATTTATTTATTTTTTGACGAGATGAGTTGAAGCTAAGTTTGGTTACTGTAGAAGAAATTTTAAATGCAAGTATACATTTCGAGACCAAATATCTTTTAAAAAGCAAAAGGGGAAGGAATACATGATAATGTACAATCAAGCAAGACACAATGATTGATCATACTTTGCCCTTTCTTATCCTATGGATAGAAACAAATTAATCTCATCTCTCGAATCCTCCTTTTATGTGGATCCCAAATGTTCAAACTAATTCTTCTTCATACCTCTCTTGAGTATCCAACTTCTAATTGTAAAAAATGAGTCCACGAATGAATGACCCATTTGATGCGTTGTCCAAGTAAGTTAGAAATACGGAATTACTTGACCTTTAATGAAATTTTATGTTTGTTACTTTTTCCAAATTAGTCGTTGAACCCTCTCTTAAGTATCCAACTTCAAATTGGAAAGAATGCAAGTCCACAAATGAATGACACATTAGATGCATTGTCCTAATAAGTTAGAAATACTAGATTATTTGACCTTTAATGAAATTTTATGTTTGTTACTTCTCCGAATCAGTCATTGAACTTAAATCTTGTTACATTTAGATTTCTAGATTTAAATAATTTAGTCATTTTTTATACATATGTGAGTTTGACTCTTCAATTTTGATACACATTCACTCCGAACGATAATTTATTTGCCTTCTTTGCCACCACTTCTCGCAACCAATGGAAGCTGGATTGATTACATGCCACTTTTTGTTTAGTTTCCGTTTGGAGATTAAAATCGAATTTTTAGTAGATTTTGATAGTAGTAATTGAAAAGTATTAGAACCTATTGTTGACTTTGATTTAAATTAAAAATTGAATTTTAAGTTCTGGCCTACTAAATTCCAATTCCTTGCAAAAGCAATAAAGTTCGCCGCAATGCGTTAAAAGCGCGATTTGTTTGGTTGTAGATTACGTAGTAGCCATAATAGAGGCTTTATTCACAGTTAAGCAACGCGCCGCCTGCCACGGTCGGCCAAACCCTTTTAAGCCTATCATCTTTCGCCACCCACATTTTTAACTCTTCGAATTCTCCGGCCAACAGGATCAGGCATTTGATTACATATGAAAACTCAAGTTTACCAGATTGGGTAGAAGGAGGAGACTGGGTGACAGTCAGGTGCAACCAAATTGAAGAAATTTCAAATCCTACATTTTCCAGCTCAATTGAAGAAGAGATTCAAACCTCAATTCTCATTGAGGATTCATCATTTGATTGTTTCAGTGATTATCTTAGGATTATTGAAAATAGTCTTAGTATTAAGACATTCTTGGTGACAAGTGATGAGAATGTCAAAGATGTTTCTGCATCAACAATTCTTTGTTTTCAAGGAAAGTAAGGAATTAGTCTCTCTCATTCAAATCAAATTTCTTAATAACTCATGCTTTGTTTTGTACTATTTTCCTGTCCTTTTCATGGCAGCGGCGGAGGTTCGAGGCCGGAGGAGACTTGAGTCTCAGTTGGCTGAATCTGGGACGGATAATAGAACTAAAACTTAAAAAGTAAGTCCAAATTATTGAGCGTTGATCGTCTCACATATCAAATTTTCATCATGAGAACTCAAAATCTTGAATTAATTTAAAATAAATCTTAATCATTCAAATGTTGAAACCCCAACAGCCCATATTGATTTTTTCATTGGAGATGATGATGATCCTAAAGCTTGGATTTTTATCAACTTTGTTCAAGAGGGAAAAGAAGAAGGCATTTCTACAATATTCTTTAGTTAATGCCTAAGGTGGAGTAGGTAGTGTAAGCTTAAACACTGTAAGTGATTACCAAAAACAAGAAATGATACTTGCCAAGAATCTGGTCCCACTTTAGACATGCCATTTCTTCATTGTCGTCGTCGTCATAAAACATGTTATCGAAGGTGAACTTCGACACTTGTCGCAATACTTCCTATCAAGGGAATGGAGTGCCCCATAATCTTACCTCTTTAGCTACTATAGGTGCTGGTGATAGAATCTAGTTTAATTTTATTATGCTTCCAATATCGTCAACAGTTCACGGTAGTGCCTTTATATTATTTATTTTGAATTTGAAAAAATGAAGGGGAAAAAAAATTGAGTGCATCATATTTAAGATTCCATGTTGTGAACAGCTCATTGTATATAATACAAAGCTACTCACCTAAACTCACATGTGCATTCTATTTGTATCTTTCCTTGAGTCTAAATTTTATTGTGCTCACTTCTATTACTACAAACCATACTAGATAAAGGTTGACTTAACGTGTTAGTTGCGAGGGACGGAAAATTTTGAGATCCAAAGCCGCACAGTACTTAAAATTAGCAAACCTATACCACGTCAAGAAATGTAAGGATGATAGGTTCTATTTGGCATGATTTTTAAAAAGTTGAAACTTACTTCCGAAACTAAGAAGTTACTATTGGCATGTAGAGATAATTTTTTAACGATACTTTATCTAAATAGAAGTGCTTTAAGAGAAAATTGACCACCTTGACCAATAAACTCTTATGCAAAAATGTAGAAACAGAAACTATCACAAACAGACGCTCAATCTCCCTCGTGAATATTGAAAAACACAAATGGAAAAGGAAAAGGAAACTAATAGGAAAGTAGTTCAACACCATAAATAATTAAGAAGTTGGGACATATATATGTAAATATCAGCAAATCTTCATGGTTTATTTAGTTTCTATTCTTCATAATTCAATTATCTTCTTATTCTTCTTCCTCTACCTCTGCAACTTTAGTCTTCAATCTTCACTTGTTTTTTCCATCATCATTCATCTGATCCAACCTCCTTACAGTCTCCATATGCTCTTTTATGTAATAATGAAGCCTGTGAATCATCAATCCCAGAAATAGGGCAACACCTGCAATTTATGAAATCCCTATTCCTCAATTTCTTTATTTTTTTTTTAAAAACTGAATTTCCTTTTAATTGAGGAAAAAATTAGAAAAAAAGAATTCACCTAAAAGTGAAGCTTCATGAAGATGGTAGGCCAAGATAAACTGATCCGTGGCATTAAGTGGGCTCCCACCCATTAATCGCTTCTGAGTGTTTATTATACCATACAGAATGGACACCAAAATCACAAACAAAATCCCTCCGGCGGTGGACGCCACCACCGGGACTCGGTCTCGCTTTGTCCTGTCTAACAAAAGGAGAAGTGGCTTCTGCAAAGGTGTTCTAAACAGAAGCAGCAGTATCACAAAGACTTCTGCAAATACCAGACAAAATAAAGGCTGAAGCATTTTTTTTCTGTGAATTTTTTTCAACTAGGGTTCTTGAACGGTAGGTATGAATATTTAAACAGCTGAAATTTTGTACTCTGCAATTGGGGGGAATCTAGGAGACGTGGCAATTATGTGGAGGAATAAAGGAAAACATGGCACCAAAGAACAAACATGCTTTTCATTATCAATCCAGAAAACGTATTTGTCAAGCTGGAATCAAAGATGAAACATTTATTGCATGGAAAGTGGGTCAGCTGGGTTCAAGTTTCTTCTGGTGGCTGAAAAATATCCCAACCTACAGTATACCACTGCTAAGATTGTGGAATTTATCTAGGAAGATTCTTGGAATATGGGAAAGTTGCAGGAGAGTCTGTCCTCGTCAAAAATGGAAAAAAAGAAGTGAGATTTCAGTTTGTAAACAAGTAGAGGACACCCCATTTGGGCGAGAAGCGAGCAATGGAAAATTTCGTTTAAATTTGCCTTGAGAAAAAATAAGACAAAAAGATTGTTGTAATATGTGACACATATAGAGTGTAACACGTATAAGGGTATTTTTAATTTTTTTTCCTAAAATCTTGTATGGGCTAAAGTTGGTGTAGATATATGATATAACCCTATTATCCACGTATAATAAAATCATAGCCGTTTCGCTCCCGTGGATGTAGAACTGTCAGACCAAGTAAATATTGTGTTGTCCTTCTTTCTTCATTCCATATTGTTCATCACTATTGTTGTACAAAACACAACAAGGTGGATACCAAATTTTGGAACCATTTTGAAGTATTATTGCGTTGCTTGATTGCGGATGTGTTAGTACTGTGCAATTCAATCTTTCGAGAATGGATCTCTAAGGGCAAGCACTACAAGAAATTCATGGGGCAGATTTGTTTGGACAGGGAGCATGGAAGGGTTTCAAAGAAGCAGCCAAAGAAATGGGAGTTCGGCTTAGGTCGAAAAAGAAGAAGAAGCTAGCAGTGGTGACATGGGTGAATATGAACAGGGTTGAAGTTATGTTGTCTAGAGGGTAGGTTCTGAATATAGGTAGAAGTGGATTCATTGGTTGCTTTTGAACTAATCACCAAAGGTCAACGCGGTACATTGAGTTTTCAATACACGGTCGAAGAAATAAACAGTCTATTGAAACTAGTTAATGCGAGAGGGGGCCCTTATCTTTTGAGAGGGTAATATGGTCGCAGATTCTTTTGATAGGTTACAAGTCCGAAAGCATAATTGTTTAATTTGTCTTAGGTAAAATGTACAGAAAAGTAGATAGGTATGGGGTTGAAGAGTCCAAACCTCCCTAATAACTAAGTTTAGGTGGAGACCTAAAAATCCCACCTATACTGAGCTGGTGTTTTGCTTAAGAAAAGATAAAGTTAGAACAAAAGCTAAAGTTAATGAATTAGAAAGTATTTTTTATTGTAGTTTCTATTTTCCTGTTTTGATTGGTCTTCAATATAACTAATAAATATCGATATAGCTTCACAAACATCTGAATATGTATTTGTCGAAAACATGCACTTGAAATTGAGTCTTTGATTTATAACAAATTCAAGATGGTCGGATTACATTAATTTGAATTAGAACAAATTAAACTTGTGACCAGATTATAAGAATAAACCGAAAATAACCTTGGAATATATAAAGAGATAATTGGCATGGAAAAATAAAGCGTGAGAATAGGACTAAAATCTTCTTTAATTACTCAAGGGAATCCACCACCTCCTATTCCACCACCAGCTCCACCACCAAATCCACCACCAGATCCTCCACCCAATCCGCC
>CAIGRN010184735.1:0-19434 GCA_903798345.1 Fraxinus anomala | reverse complement strand
GGGTAATTACTGATGTCATCCTATATCAGATATCTTGTTCAAAAAGTTCTTCTACAGAAAGTAAAAACCATACTAAATGGACCCTAATAGCATTATAAACAACAAAGGAAGAATTTTAGACAATAATGCTACTTGTACAGTTTTTTCCTTACATTGAAGATGATATCCTTTGTTTTCAAGAATTGTGGACGAAAAAAAGTGTTTTTTTTAATTTTAAAATGTTCAATGATGTATTGTCACGTAATATAATATAAAAAATAATGTAAAAAATAATGTACGTGTAGTATGATTGCTATCTAAAACCCCGCGTTTTGGCCTCTAAAGAGTGATTTCTCAACACGTGGCAGCCACATTAGGGATCTTAACCTAAATGTAGGTTACAACACGCTTGTCCCTACAGACACTAAACTTTTTTATCCGGTTCCCCTCTGAAAACCATGCCACTTCATGACCCATATGTTCATTTTTAATTAGGTTTTAGTTACACTATACTTTAATTTAAATTTTTTATTTGAAATTTTCAATATCCAACAAACTTGTCCCAACTCGTCTTTATGAATTGTTGGATAATTTGTAAGTTTTTCGAGTTTACGAGGAAATTATTATGAGGGTTTCGTCGTCAATTTTTGATGAAAAATTTAATCCCGCACGTGACGAGTGTACTAAAAACGGTATATATACCTGCAATATTATAGTAAATATAGATCCTGAATAAGTCTCATCATCATCTATTTATATAAAAAATAAGTATAAGCACGCGTAACCTCCTCCTATGTGGGATTTTTGAGCCACTACCACTAACTCAAAGAGGTTTTTTTAATCCCTTTCTTGGCCATTGCCAAGTGCGCCAAGATTAATCACCCATTAAAAAAAGTAATTAATCTACCAAAAAAAAAGCTGACTCATAACATCAACACATTCTATTTTAATCACAATTAAACAATTTTCTTAATATTTTTTAATTATTATATAATTAAGCATCAACAATGTTCAATGGAACTCTAATCTGTTAATGTTCTCATGTTCCCATTGTCATATTTCAATAATAATATTGTCTTCAACTACATAATATTGAATGTGATAATTATTCAATCTTTATCAGTACTATTATTCACTTAAAATAATTATTCTTATTCTTACATGGTTTGTTTGATAAGATAAATTTTATTATATCTTTATTTGATCCCCATTATTTTTAAAATATATATGTTTCTCTCTCATTCAATAATATATTCTTTAATAAAATAATATTACACGAAAATCCAAAATTTCTCCTTATTTTTTATCACACATTTTCCATCAAAATACTGTTCCAAAATGTATTTTGGGCAAAACAAAGGAAGGCTCAAACAAACTCATAGGGAACTAGGGTTCTATCTAAAAAGAATAATCTATTAAGTGGTGTGATCTAATATCTTATAGTAAGCCAATTATCTAATTCATGTCTAACTTACGCAAGACTTTGTTTCACACATTTTCAACAATTCTCCTTCGAACAAAGTATCTTGTTTCTCCTTCAAAGAACATTTTATCCATTTCTCCTAAAAGCAGGAACGATTACATGCTTTGTAACAAGGTTTAACTCTTCCAGTGCGTTAGGAGTTACAGCTTCACATGGATACAACCATTTTAAGAGTCAACTATGAATTTTTTCGATCATCAGGATCCAACTTATAGAGCCGACCACCTTTGTTTGTCTGCAACTGAAATCCAACGTGTGTGTTCACATAGCTGCTAAGTTCGGGACCTACCTACGATACATCTTGTATGGAACCAAACTTCCATTGCAAAATGTTAACTTCGATTAATACAATCATTTATAAGTTCATCATCTATTCCATATTTAATCGATACAAAACTTTATTTGCACTGGTTAAATACAGCATTAAAAACTATTCGCCTTTTTCGGCTTCGACATTTATTAGATTATACTTCAAAACATAGGCTAACAACCATATCTTGACTCCTATTGTGTTTATAAAGAATGGTTTAATATTGATCTGTGGTATTCTTGGTGTCATGGATGACTCTAACCAATAGAAAAGGGATCATATAATAATATTTGGTAGAGCATATAAAAACTATAATTAGTCAAAGAAGGGTTGATCTTTTTCATATCTGCTGCCTGCCATATCTAACCTTTTATATAAAAATTCCTATATGCGTACGTGTTCACTTGTGACAAGGTCTTGTTTGGTTGTCATTCTCCATTAAACATTTCTTAATAATTTTCTAATCAAAATAATAAAAATTACATCTCGTTTATAACCAATCCTAATAATTGTCATTTTTTAATAATAATTGTTCACTATTGGACGTATAGTTGATGATTACGTAGTTGATTAATGTCCCATTTTAAAAGGTTTCTATTCAATAAATAAATAAATGTCGAGTGAATTTTTTATTTACAGTGTTTAATTGACTATGAATTACTCTATCGATGTCAATGGGTATATGAAGTGGGCTAGCTTAAATACGCAAGCAATAAAGAAAAGAAAATGGCACGAGATAAAATATTATAAATACATGTACGTGTTAGTTATTCAATACGAACAATTGATTTTCAAGCAGGGAATTCGTTGAAAATAACATATATGACGTTTTAAGATGACGTACTTTCATTGGACATAATTGAACATGAAAATTGACGAAATTTTATTACAAGATTAAATTTTTAGGTTCTCAGTTTTCAAGTTAATTATTCATGTTGTAGGGTTTCGAAATTCTTCTCTAATTTGTTGAGAATATTCTCTAGATTCAATAGAGGATTATATTAAAAATAATTAATTCAATTTAAATTAGGAGATTGTACCATCTAAAGTCTAAACAAAGTCACTAATGATTATCCTAATCCCTAACTAATGCATCTTGACTTTGGGATGCATGCCAAATCATGTGTTTCTCTAGAAGTCACAATAATTATGCATCAACCATTTGAACAAGCAAATACCTTAAAATCCACACGACAAGGTTATGAAAACACGGGACTCGAAAGTTGGGTATTCGTTGAAATTAATGAGCTCTAATATTATATAAAGACTCGATGTTAGATAATTAGTTGTGATGTTCACGTACACCTACTAAATTCGATCAACCACTTTAAATAAAAATAAAATAAAATTGATCATATTAAATTTTAAAAGATCAAAATCTTATTAAGATCAAGACATAGGGAGGTGGGCAGTTTTGGGCTGAAATTATTATTATTTTTCTAATGATTTTTTTTTTCTTTCAATGTATCAACCCAGTGTAAAAAAAAATTTTTGTCTTCCTGACTTCGTCCCTGATTAAGATGAGTACTTCCAATACTTGTATATTTTATTCGATGCGATATTCTATACCTTAACAAGGTTTTTAACAAAAAATAAAATTGAATACGACTTTCACGTGACCACCCTCCAATAATGACAATTCTATTCAAACTTTATCTAGGTCATACACTAGGGATATGGACATTTCCATGGCCCATATGGTAGAGGGATAATCTGAGAAGGCACATGTATGGAAGCAAAAACAACAGGAATCAGAATGTGAGTTGGATATTTGAGCATTAGGGGGGTGGGGTCCTTCTTCAAACTGTTGAAATGAAGACAATGGCAAAAACAAAATCCTTACGAGAAGATCATATTATGTGTTGTTCGGTAGTATCATGTTGAACTACTCATTTCGATATACAATTTTATAATTTTCTAGAATATATTTGATAATTTTCACAAGAAAATACTATAAAATAGTCGACAATATAACATGTTAAGATTAGAGGATAAAGGTAAGAAAATATAGGGTTTTTTTGCCTCGGAGGCTCGGGGTTAAGAGATGAATCTCCTACATCCCAGTTGAGCTTCCATCGGTGAGAAAACACTCACAATACTAGCAACAATTGTTTGTATTACAAGATTACAATAAGAGATTCATCAAACCTCAAAACCATTCAAGATTTGATCTCTATAAACCTTAGTTTCTCATCATTTGAAAGTTATTGTTCACTCAAGAACGTGGCTAACCAAATCACCCTCGGATTTAGCCAAATATTCATCAGATATTGAATATTTGATGTTCACAAAAGAGATTCGTTTAAGAAATCTCAAAGAAACCAAAAATAAAAAAGAGAGAAGCTCCATATTGACATCGATTTTAGTTAGATTTACGATAGTGATCAAAGTATTCCATATTTTTGAAAGTCACACGCGTAATATGTATAACAATATTACAAATATATATATATTCTACCAATTACATGATAGCGAAGTTGGTGAACACTATTTCCTTCAAAGATCTTTAAATTCATTGTCCAAAACTTTTATGAATATCAACCAACAATAGACACGTCGATGGAATTTCTTTATGCACTTGTTCATATCTAGCTATTATGAATGGCATTATCTTTTGGACTATAATTGGGCAATTTGACGCAATAAAATCCATCATATGAATGCCACGTAATGTCAAAGAATGTGACAAATAATGCAAAAAAATAATAATAATAATTGAAGTGATGAAAAGAAAAAAAGAAAAAAAAAAACATGTTTCTTTCATAAGGTGGGACTTTTTTTTTTTTTTTTTGGGAAATTATTGCCAATTTGGTCATGTCATGGCAAGTTCACAATATTACATGTTACCAAGATGCCACTTGGAATTCCAACATTATTGCTACTTGCACCCCACTTACATCATTTTAGCTTTTAGATTGCAAATAAGAGAGCCAATTGTCATGTCACAAAAGTGCCCTTTTTCTCCTGCCGTCAAAAGATTGAAAAAATCAATCATTCACATTTGTTTGAAAAAGTCTTAAGAAATGATCTTATTATGTTAGATAACTGCAATATAGCATAAGATTTTAGATGAGACGTAAGTCGTAACACTATGTACAAATAATTCATCTAGTCATTTGCTACACAAATACTAACACAACACGTGGATTCTATATAGATAAAATGGTTAACAAATATTCTTTTGAAAGAAAAGAAAATGGTGAAAAAGTAGATATATTTGCAAAGCGTCAAAACAATGAAAATTTCTTCAATACGTGCAATATATCATAATAGAATCACCATAATTGACTAGTATATGCCTCTATAAGTGAAAATGAGAAAAAAAAAAATCAATTTTCTATCCAATCAATGACAAGTTAGGTGAAAAATAAAAGTACTTTAAAGCAAGTTTGGTTTAAGAAGTCGAGATTTTGAGAGATCAAAGTCTACTCAAGTGGTGAAAGCAAAAATTATTGATCGTTTACCCAGGTTCAAGTCTTCTATATATCAATGTTCTAAAAAGCGTAGAGCATGAAGGTCAAGTTTCGGCCTAAGCAAGCATATGCGTTAAAAAGCGCAAAAATGAGTTTTCTTATTTTAATATTAATTTAAATTTTTAATAAAAAAAAAAAAAAAAAGAAGGCTCGCGCTAAGCAAAAAAATGAAAAAGCGCAAAACGAGGCCTTTTGATCTCACTTCACGCCTCTTTTGTCACCGTTTTTGGTCCAAATATCATGTTAACGTGGAAAAAATATTTTACTGAACGTATATATTTGTTATTTATCTTATTTAAAAATACGAAGAGCAACTAAGTCTATTTCACTCCATCCTAACGATTTTTTTGGCCATCATCAGGAACATCATATGATAACTAAATTAAAGTTGAGATTAAAATAGAATGAAAAAAAGTTGGGATATATGCATAAAAGAGAATAAAAATTAAGGACCTTAATTATAATTAAAACTTGAGGAGGAGAAGGCTAAATCAAACTTCTTTCTGCCCAAATTGGGCCCAGGGACAAGTCTTCAGTTTTGTCGGTTAATTTGCCCGGGAGCCCACTTACTTTATTTGACCCGTAGTTGTCGGGTTAGCGCTGACTGTGGTCAAACAAAATTGGATTACAGGTGCTGCATTCTATTATTTGACACTTTGCCTACATAGGAAAAATAAATAATTAAATCTACAACCAAATAAGCCAAACTTGGTTCATTTCTATTATTTTAAAAAAAGAAGTAGAAATTACTAGAATTTAGGAGGCTACGTCAAACACTACATTTATCTTTGAGATAAGTAAGCCTAAAAAACTCTCATCTCAACTGAATATCTTTTGTTAAAAAGAAGTAGAAAAATGAGTCGAGTGAAATTGAAATATAAGTAATATTTCTTCGAAAGGCCGTACTTCATTTTTATTTTTGGTTTCTTGATAATATTGAAGTGACTTTAGTTTAAGAAAAGATAACAAGAGTCACATCAAGGAGGGCACCAATAAGTAGGTTTTGTTACTTTTTTTTTCTTGTTACTCTTTTTGACTCTTTAATTTGCAAAATTAATGGGACTTTTTGAAAGTTAGGCTACAATTAAGGAATAAGGGAATTTTAGTTACATTATTAAAGATATGAAAAGATTGGAGCTAAATCTTATCCTATTATTCAATTTTAATCAAGGGAGAAAAAGACAAGGACACTTGTTAGTAACTCCTAGTTTGCTTTTTATGGGATATGATGTCCCAATTTAAGTTAAACACAAGTCAAAAGATGTTTTCTCATAACATGTATCTAGTGTATGTTGTATGAATGAGTTGATATTGACTATTTTTACCTTAGTGGAGATATACATTAATCAATTATATGTTTTTATATGAAACAACGTCTTATCGAATCTTATTGTATGCAATCGAGTCAATAAAAGATATTTGTACTTGCTTAAAAACTACAACACTGATAATGGTACGAGTCTGATAGCCAGAGATGATAATAGTGGTTGATTCTACGATATAGTTTAATTCAGTTACTATAGACAAAAACAAATTTCGATAGAGGATGAGAATGCAAGGTAGAAGAATATAGACGAAAAGATGGGCATCTGCTATAGGTTTGTAGATTGTCTCATTCGAAGAATGGAGAACTTACCAATTTAGGTAGGGTTAATTGTCATTTCTGTTATTTTTGGTGATATATCAATGTTCTATGTTATGTCACATTCATCGAGCTGCGCAACCTCGATTGTACTTGACTTGTCTTTGAACTTAGATGTTTTATCCTACATTGTGAAGTATGAGTTCAACCTCATGTGTACAACTCTCTCTAAACATCAATTTTAAATCTCTATTTAAAATTTAAAATTTGAATATATGGACTCCAAATTTTGTCTTGATTAATGCAACTATCCTTTTAGTGCCTTGAGCTTATCCAATGTACACTAACTAGTGATTATGGATAACATATAAAGTAACATAACAAAAAATATATATATTAATGTGGTAATTACATAAAACCAGGTACTTAAACTTTCAAATTCAAAATTCATGTACGAAGTTTATTTAATCAGAAATCAGGTATTAATTTGATATTTTGTTAATTTTAATAATATTATAATACTAATATTTCAAATAAACTTCATTTTCAATCCCATTTTCTCTCATTACTCCTTCCGCTCTCTCCCTCACTCCGCTCTCTCTCTCTCTGAAGCCTGCCAAAAAGAAGGCGGCGCCACCAGATCTAACAAATGTGAGCCCCGATAGCCCAACATCGCACCACCGCCACGATAGAGCACCGGCGATTTGTCTTTCTCTCTTTTCTTCTATCTTCCTCTCTCGTCTATCTCTACCCTCTCCCTTAAGCAGCCATTGCCGCCCGGAGAACGTCTTTGCACATCGACGCTCCTCTGTGAGCACAGTTGTACAACTTCGCTGCACAAAGAAGTTACATGCAACGACGAAGACAACTCTGCACAACCCTACAATAGCAACGGTTAAATCGTGGCGGAGCACTATTAACGGTGGTGGCATTGGTGTTTTTAGTTGGGTTTTTTTGGTTGTTGGAGTGGTGGTGGTGGTGTTATTTTTACGTTTTGGTGGTGTTGGGATTTTGGGGTGGTTTTTGGGAGTGGTGGTGGGTCTGGTGGTGGCGGTTTCCATGCTTTGGGGTAGTTTCTAGATCTCACGGTTGTAGTGTTGGTGTTATGTTGTATTAGTGCAGTGGTGGCGTGAGATGGTAGTGGTCACAAATGATGGAGGTGGGTGGTTTACTTTTCAGTTTGCAAATGGTTGTTTCCAATGGTGGTGAGGTGGTAATGGTTGTTTAGTGGTGCGGTTGTTTCTGGGTTGCAAAATGGCGTTTCTGACGGTGGCAGTGGTGGTGTTGTGGTGGTGGTATGGCGACGGTGGGCGGGTGAGGGTGGTCGCAAACCGCCATAGTGACAGTGGCGATAATGTTGGTGACGGTGGTATGTAACCACTATTTGGTTCATGTGACTAATTATTTGGTCATCTGTGACCAGGTATGGGTGGTGGATTGGATCGGGGTGGGGTGTTTCGATGTATGTAGCCAACTATTTGGTTCTACTTGGAAATATGTGCCGATCGATACAATTTTTTTGATATGTGACCATTAAACCGTGACGTATAAAATTTTTGATTTGTGACCTCGAAATAATTTGTGACCAATTAATTTGATAAAATGTGACCAGTAAATAATTTGACTTATAAGGATGCATATGTGACTATGAATTGTATAATTGTAATTTTAATATATTTAATTAATAAAATATATTTATTAATTAACAAATACCTGATTCTGCAATTTTCAAACTTAAAACCTAAAAATTGATTTAGTGATAGTTAATACCTAATTTATGAACTCTTCCCTATATTAATTTGGTAAGACAAATTTAAAAGGAAAATCCTTGGCCCAAAGTTGTTATAGAATAGCATTAAGCAATCACTTCAAGACAAATACAATTAAATAATGCCATATTTAGCTAATAAATATATAATTTATAACTTGTTGGATCGGGTTAGGTCATAATTTCCAACAACATAATAGAGCGTACTTTTCCAAGACAAACACATCATAAACGTCATAACCGTTGAATACCAAATTTAAACAAATAGATTGGTATATTTTTTTCTAAAGTTTGAACTTTTAAGTGAAGCTGTCTAATATGGTATCAGAGCTTTGGGATCTTGAGTTTAAATATTGATATATCTATTTTAACCGTTATTTAATATTACTAAGACAAAAAAGAGTAGGGGGCAAGTTAAATAATAATTCTCAGTATTATGACCGTGTAGACATATGATCGTGTATAAATAAAGCATGTTCGAAAGGAAATATTGAATGTGAGATACTCAACGATTTATGATCGTTCAAATTATAAGGAATTGATTTATTTTTTTATCTCTCTTTCATAAAATCCAATTTTTCGACAGAGACATTAAAGAAAGATCCAAAGAACAAACCCTAATTTGTCTTATTGTACTATGTTTTTTATAGAATCACATGATCCAACGGTTCAACGGTTAAAGACTGCCCAAATTTTAATCAGCCCTTAACTATTTGCCACGTCAAGAATTACGAACTTTTGAATCTTCCAATCAAACGACATCCCCACTTGAATAATACGTCCTCAAAATTGACATTTAAACCGTTACTTAAAGGACACGTAATACAGCAGCGTTTCAAAATGCAACGGTCCTTTTATAAAATAAATTAATAATAACGAACCGACCGCATTAAATTTGACATATCACGTTTAAGAAAAGATTGTGGAATTTGTGTCAGCACTAGGCGAAGCTTCTAAGTAATGACAATCAGAAGAAAGTGTTTTGTGGGACTATATGTTTAATGACTATGTACAATGTTTCTCCATAGTTGAGATATTTAAACTTTTGATCGATCTAATAAACGAGAATGAATTCGAAATATATTGAGATTCGACTTTGATTTTCAGCGTGTTTTCATCGAGTTTAAACTTAAGTATGTAAAAATGGTATCTGTAATAGAGTTGGTTTTTGAGCTCGGTAGATGCTTTCGACACGAATATTGAAAAAGTTAAAAGTATTTTTCAAATCAAAAATTGTTTTTGAGTATGTTTGGATAATATTCTTGGAAGTGTTATGCAAAACTAGACGGGTTTTTAGAATCTTTTACAATAAGAAGCAAAATTTATCCCAAACAAACCCTTGAAGTGCATGTTTTATATGACATTAGACATATACTCTCTAGCGGGTCATTAAATTTATACGCAAATATTTCTAGTAATTCAAAGAAAGAGTTCACACCTACACTCTGAAGGAAGTTTACAGGTTGCCCAGCCCCAGCCCTCAGCCCAAAAGCCAATTCATGTAGAAAAACTAAAAAGTTAGCCCAGCCGAAAAATTAATTCCACAGCCCCAGAAGCAAATTCTTGATGAAAAATTAAGAAGAAATTACATCTAGACCTGGTTTTAAAATGCCATTTTCATAAATCACAAATCAAGTTTCACATTGCAAAAATAAGGTTTTAATTAATAATTTAAAAATATTTTTTTAATTTTAATTTTGTATTTATATATACAATATAAATTAATTTATATACACTCCCCTACTCTATCTAACCCAACCAAACCCAAAAATACCTACCTCCTCTCCACTCTCATCTCTTCTTCTGTCTCTCAACGTCGCCGCCACGACTTCGACTTCGACTTCGTCCCCTCATCTCTCTCTCTCTCTCTCTCTCTCTTTCGTCTTCACTCTCCACTCTCATCTCTTATCCTGTATCTCAACGCCGCCGCCTGCTGCCTCAACCTTCACCACTCGTCTTTCCCACTCTCAGACCTCCGCCGCCACAGTTCGCCTATACACGGTCAAACCAGGTAAACCCTAAAATAACAATTTCATCTCCACTCTCCGCCTCTCCACAGATACAGCATCAATCGCCACCCACCGCCTTAACCTCCACCGCTCGTCTCTCCACTCTCAAACATCCGTCGCCACCGCCCGCCTCTACACCGGCAGATCAGGTAGACCGAGAAGCCCCAAAATCAATTGTCTGATTCCCTCTTCGACGATGCTTCGTCCCTGTCCTTTTTTTGTTTTTGATTTTTGAGTGGTGCGGTGTTCGTTTTGCTGTGGGTGCGGTTGGGTGCGCGCGGAAGTAGTTCTGGTGGGTGTGATTGCATGGGTGCGGTGGCGGTGGAGGTGCGGTGGAATGGTCGTAATCGGTTCGGAATCGTGGTGTGGGCGGTGGATCGAGGTGCTGCGAATTGGTGGTCATAGTTATTTTGTGCGTGCGTGCGTGTGACGTTGGGGTGTCGGGTTTTGTTGTGCGTGCGGTTGGCAGTTGGTGCAATCGTGTTGGCAGTGGGTGCGATTGTGCTGGCAATGGTGGTTTTGGATGAGGTGACTGGTTCTGGGAGGTGGTGACTGGTGCTGGTTTGTACGAGATGTTGATGTTCATATTGGGCGACGACGGTGGTGGTGTTGATGGTGGAGGCAGTGTCGAGGTGGTGAAGTGTGGGAGTGGCGGTGTGTTTGGTTGATTGTGACCAATAAAATAGATAAAATTGTGAAAAAAAAATGATGTGTGACCTAAAAAGTATTAACTTGTGACTCATAGTTTGATAAATTGTGACCTAAATAGTAAATATAATTTTTGAATAATTAATTTGATGTTTTGTGACCATAAAATTAGTCATAAAATAAGTAATGTGACTTGTAAATTTTGTGATTTGTGACCGATAAATAAATTGTGACTTTAAAATTTTTAATTTGTGACCGATGAACAAATTGTGACATTTAAAAATTTTGAATTGAGACCTAATTTTTTTTTGAATTGTGGCCAAATTGTATGGATCTGTGACCTTAATATATTAATATCGCCGGAGTTGGAATACTTGTTGAAATCGGAGCAGTCGTCGGAATGGTCACCGGAATATTCGTCGGAGAAGAGTGGTCACCGAAAAGGTCGCTGGAACGGTCACCGATGCTGTAGGGGTGGTGGAGGTGGGGATGGGTTAATTATATTATATTAGAATTAAATATTTAATAATTAATTGATTTAATAATTATTATTTCATAAATAAAAATTTTTAAAAAAAACTGATTTTTGAAATTTGAAACTTGTTTTTGTATTTTTGAAATGGGTGAAAGTAAATACCTTGTTTATGTATTGTTCCTAAAAATTAAAAAGAATAAAATTAGTCCAGCCTAAAAATTAATGTTAGCCCAACTAATTTCATTTACAATCCAAGTCCAATGTTCAAAGTAAATTTATATTTATTAATTAGATTCATTATCCTACAATTAGTTTCGATACTTCAAAAATTCAAAATCAATATGTTAAAATAGTTTAAACTTATAGACAATGATATTTAACATTAATTTATTAATAATCAAGTGCGATTAATTTGAAAATTAAACAAATGAAAGGATGAAGGTGGATATTACAATTTAATTAGTTGGGATTCAAAATCAAATTAGTCAGCTAGATTTACATTTGGAAAATGATTTTGATAGAAATTTTAATATTTTTTTGTTATGTCATTATCTCACGTTGGAAGTTTATGAAATAATTGGATAGAAAAGTATCTATAAAGTTAAAAAAAAAAAAAAAATTGGGAAAATCACAAAATTGCGACCAGTTTATTGATTTACGGTTGAACCAACCAGTTCAGTGGATTTTGAGCTATTTTGTCATAATCGGTTAACCGCGCGTGATGTGACTCTATTTTGGGTTCGGTTCACAATTTTACCGGTCGAACCGAACCAATTTTGACAACATTGATTATAACCCACATTATTATGAGTGTAATGAATTTAACTTTTTAAACTAAATCTCGTGTAATTTAGAGCATCTTTTATTGTATAAGTTCATTGAAAAAAAATTAAATTTCAGTCCCAACTTAACGTATTTTTCTGGCTCCACCCCAGAATACATTCCCCATCCCCAACTCATCATCTAAAACTCCGCCTCATTAATGATTTTTCCACCAGTATGAAGATCTGTTCTTGTCAACGGCCCCCACAAAATTCGCCACCGAAACACTTCCCTTTGAGGATGGCCCGCCAAAGAATAAGGATAATTCACTAAGCAACACGCTTCGCAAAGACTCGCTTGATTCACGCCCCAGTAAATGTCAATGCATTCACAACATGTTTCGGCAACCTATCCGAGGGTTTGCATTTCCCATTAAAGTTGTGAAAACTGGACTTCTTATATGCAGTGGCCAATAAAAAATTTGAAAACATCAGAAAATGTGCAAATAAAAAATCAAACCCATATGTCAAATGATTTACAGTTTCAAAATACTATTGTACCATCCAAGACAATCTCTTTTCAACTCATCATTCCAAAAATTCAAAGTACATGTCATGTTGTCTATTTCAAAGAAATATATATATTTGTTGAAAACAAAGATAACAGGAAGAGAAGTTGGGGACATCCACCAAATCACGCACCGACCACTTCAGTTTCCTCAGCCATTGGTTCCTCAGCAGGCCGGTCCAACTTCACTCCAACATCTTCACTGTAATCACCGTGAACCTACATGATCCCACAAAGTTCATTATCAAGGACATTATGAGACTTGAATCATTCAATACAACTTTTAGTTGTTTTTGCCCAATGAAATTTACTATATAATCTAATGATTAAGCCAAAAGAGAACTGAAAAAACTTGCCTGAAAAAACTTGCCTCCATCAATTTGCCAAGGTCAAATTTGGGAGCTTTCAAGATCTTGACCTTTCGAATATACACATTCTGCAGAGGATAAATGCTTGAAGTGGCCTTCTCAATCTCTTTTCCAATTGACTCAGGTATGAACTTCTGAACCAGATCCTTGAGATCACAAGATTGTGCCTGGTTAATCATAATCTCTCGCATCTTCCGTCGAATCTAAGAAAACCAAAACAGGGAAAGTTACAATGATGACAACAAATAAAGAACATAGAATTCCAATATCAAACTAATGACTAGATTAATGATGAGACTTTTTCAATGCATAATTCTATCTTATTCACAACTAGATTATATCAGTGAAATAGTAATTTAAATATCAATCACTGAAATGGTAATTACTTGGCGAATCTGGCTTGATTGAGCATAACATGTCCTCTTTTGCTGGTTGGCACGCTTCTTAGTGAATCCAATGCAGAACATCCTCAAGGTGTAGTTGTCTGTTGTCTTGACATCAACATGAGCCTCGATCAATGATTGCCATTTCCTCACAAGTGACCTCAATTTATCTGCTGTAAAGTTCATGCCCTGTAATTGGTCAAAGGAAAATCAGCAGTCATCAAAAACTCATCAAGCACACAACACTAGAAGAGAACAATTAGATCATACCCAGAAATTCGTGAGAACATTCTTTCCTTGAACGTCTTCAGCTCTCAATCGAATCTTTCTGAAGGAATGGTCCTCGTCACCTTGAAGATCAGCCAAGGACACTTCAAAAACACGGTGTTTAAGTCCTTCTGATGCAATCTGATGAGAAATTGATGACAGATTAACATCTTCTCATTGCTTATACGGGGAAGAAAATTTAAAACACAAACAAGTTCAAATATAGTAATATATGGCAGCACGTCCCCATAGTTTGGAGGTAAGAACAGGGTCAATGCAAGATTTCAAACATTCTAATTTTTTATGGTTCAGATCTATACCAAAAAGTCATCAAATAAAGTAAGGTAACAATAACAAAGAAGTGCTTCAAATTAACTTTTACTCATTTCCTGATTTCTTCATAAATAAAATGAGAACTTTTTGACAAGGATAAGTACTTTGAAGCACAAAAATTGTACATTGACATATTCTTGTCAATGAAAAATGAGATTTATTGATTAATGATTTTGGCTATCGTGTAAATGCAATAATTACAAGAAAATAGCACAAGACTCCAAGGCTATATGATGAATTACAAATTATGCACATAAACAATTTGATTTTGAAAAGTCATTGTCGTTTACTTCTCAATAGGAGGAATGATTTATGACTCATCTTGATCATAGAAGTTGTGACTTATGAGTAAAGACACTAGTTCATTTGAAATAAAGTGGGTATATCACGTGAATTTAATTTGAGGCAATAAAACTTTCAAAATAATCTGGAAACCTATCTTAATACATACCTCTCGTTAAGAATGTCTCCAAAAAAAATTTCATTACTTGGATTATTCTGAAGTATCAATATTTCATAAATAGTTAGTGAATAATAACATTTGTAATTAAGTCACAAATAGATAATATCGTTAAATTAAGTAACCCAAGGAAAAAAAAGGATAGTGGTTAAACGACCATCAAACACCCTGATTTGGAATGGACATTCGATACGGTTAAACTGTCAAGCCTATTGCTTAGAGCTTAAGTTTACTAATTATTAGCAAGGCTCGTGAAATTTTATGAAAAGCTTGTTGATTCAACAATGCAATAGAACCTGTAGCAGACTGGTCCAACAATAATAACTTTAACCAAGTTGGACAAGAGTTGAACAAAACCGGACTTCAATTATTGTTAGCTTGGTCTTCAATAGTCCATCGGGTCTCCTGGATGGATCTAACTAAATACGGACAGTATACGTACGATGCACGATTACATAGACAATGTAACAGGATTTGGAGAACAGATACAACTAGATTAGTGGACTAGCCACCATAGTTTCAGACATGACCCCGCACCTCTCCTAGAGCACATGTCATCTCCCAGCAAGCCCAGTTCTAGCCTAACCCTAGACAGGAGCACAAACCTTTGTAAAACAAGGGAAATTTGAAGAATTGGAAACTAGAAAGTGTCATAGAGTACAAGAAGATTCTATGTGCTTAATTCCTTCTTGCCTAGTTGTGTGGTTTCATTTTGTACAAATGCAGTTACAAGGAATGCAATGTATGGCTTAATTGTTGAAAACTCAGCGCCTATATGAGCCCCATTTTTTTGCCCAAAATACATTTTGGAATAGTATTTTGATAGAGAATGCGTGATTTAAAAAAATAAGAAAAATTTTTGGGTTTGCGTATAATTTTATTTTATTGAAAAATATGTGGTTAAAAATAGGAGAGAGAAAAACGTATTTTGAAAATAATGAGGACCAAACAAGGGCTTTATATAAATTCATTATAAACAATTTGTTATACACAAGATGATTCCAAATTCCAATAACTAACAATTTTATCATATATTTGACATGATGATGTTTAAAGGCTACAGAATTATATCAACTTCTTAAATTTATGCCAACAACTTGAAGAGCTCACAAATGCTTAAAAGCCAATTCTGAAATAAACCTATTTGAATTGAGTTCAATATCAACAACTTTAAGAAATATGTGATGGACAAAAAAGACAAAAGATATTGTATTACAACCTAGGAGTACAAATCTAACAGACACCTTCACTAAACTTATCATAAGCAAGAAACACCAAGTATCGCAACTTGAAATATATAAGCTCATTAAAATGCAATTGCCAAAAAGCAAAATCATGGATGCAAATTCAAAAGTTGAATAGCACTCAAAATCCTAAATTTAGACCATGAAAATCAGACTAAGCATGTAGATAACAACAGAAAATATGCATTTTTATTAAACAAATGAGCATGACATTAAGGAACTCTGAACACTTCATGGACCATAATTAGAACCTCATAATTCATAAATTATTAGTAGAATATCAGGCAAAGGGATAAAATATTCAAAGCCAATTAGGTATCTGTTTTTTGATATGAAATACAAGTGAAAAATCAAAATGATCCCATAAGTTTTTAGAACATACAAAAAGGTCCAATGAATGCAATAAATTACATAAGATAAAATCACTAGTATTTTTTATAACAAACAATCGGAATTAGCTGATCCAGGAACAAAAACACAAGAAACATATCATATTAAATGTATTCACTATATCTACACAGCTAAAGTTAATTATGTAAAATTAACAAGTTTAAATGCTAAATAGGAAAAAGTAAATATCATTTTCATCAAAAAGAGTATTATTTAATAAATAAATAATGTAAAACCATACCTTAGTACCCTGAGTACGAGTAACAAGAGTTTTGCCAATGTTTCTGGTATTGAAAACCGAGGGGGCTTTAATGTCGTACCAATCCTTCTTTGCAAATGGGTCGACTCTATAAACACAATTAAATGATACATACATTACTAGCAAACAAACAAAAAAAATACGTAAAAAAAAAAAATTGTTCTGAATTTAAATGCAATAAATAAAAATAAGAACTTACGCTTTCTTCTTGCCTCCCTTCTTTCCCTTCGAAATCCTCTTGTTCTTTCTAGACCAGAAAAGAAATGCCAGTCACCATTAATATCCAAAACTTCATTTTTAAACATCATACAAAACGTTTGCGCAATCAGATAGTATATCCGTGGGACTGTATATATCTAGAGAGAGANTTCCCTTCGAAATCCTCTTGTTCTTTCTAGACCAGAAAAGAAATGCCAGTCACCATTAATATCCAAAACTTCATTTTTAAACATCATACAAAACGTTTGCGCAATCAGATAGTATATCCGTGGGACTGTATATATCTAGAGAGAGAGAGTGATACTGTATATATATATCTAGAGAGAGAGAGAGAGAGAGTACCCGACGGCCATCGTGGTGGCGGAGCAGCTGAGCTTCGGTTGATGGTGAGATGTCTCAGCGAGAGAGAGGCCTTGCGCTATCTAAGATGTGCTCAGCGAAAACCCTACATTTATAATTGGCTTATATACTGCATTGATTTAGACAAAATAAATTGTAAGTTTTTTTTTTTTTTTTAAAAAGATTGCGCTGTAAAAAAGTTTTAAAAAAGTTATTTCATTAAAAAATATATCAACTAAAAAGAATTTGAAAAAAAAAATGAGATTTAGCACATGTTTGATAGTTATTATTTTGAGAAAAATAAAATTTTAAATAGTAATTTTTTGAAAATTTTGTGATTGAAATGTATGAATTTTTTTTTATTTAGGTGCAAAATATTTTATTTTTTAAATATACATGATTTAAAATGAATATGAGAATTAAAGAGTCTTGAAATAATAATTGTCAAACATGAGCTTGAAATTGAACTTCAAGAATTGGTGCTTCTTTAGACAAGTATATCACTAGTACACAATTTATTGTACAGCCACGTTTAAATGTTTAATTAGTTTCTCTTAGGGTTCGTTTGATTAATTTTATTTTCCATAAAAAGTGTCCTTTTTTTTTCCTTATCAAAGTTCAAATTTTCGGACGGCTTGATCGGAATTTATTTCATGAAAAATATTTTTCAAAGGTTAGTCACGTTTTCCTCAAAAACAAGGGAAATATTTTTTTGGTAAGTAGATTTTTATTTTTTAGGCAATTCACATTTCTCGAAAATTCAACTTTATGAAAAACAAAAAGACATTTTCTAGATTGAAAATCAAGTCCTTTTATTTATCATTATAATGATGAATTATCGATGAAGTGACAATTTAAGTGAAATAATGAGATATAATAGTTCAATTTATTTATCTCTCATGCAAATTGAATCGTCTCATCCTATTATTCCACATAATTTTCTGCACCACATCCAACCCAATAAATATGCAGGCCAATCAACAATTAAAATATCATTTTTGAGACAAAAACTAAAATTTACTTCTTAAGCCCTTGTTGACCATTTTTTAAGAAAAGCATTGTTTTAAATAGTGATTTTTGGATAATGTGCGATTAAAAAGCAAGTAAAATTTTTATATTTACGTGTAAAATATTTTATTGTGTGAATATGTGAGTTGAAAATAAATATGTTAAAAAAAGTTATTTTAATGGTTGTCAAACATGGCATAAGTAATATCAATGAAATTTACTTTCTATTGGCAAAAAGTACTTTAATTCATTTTGTAGCAAGGGTCAATAGAAATGATTATTTCATGGATTTTGATATTCTTCAAGGACTACATAGGCCTTGGATGAACAGGGAACCCATGTCGACAAACTTACAGCCAATAGGGGGCATCACGTGTGCCCCTTGGAGTGACCATGTCAATCTAGCAAAACCCTTATTTCATTTCTCCCAAACAGAAGTTAGGATTAGGCGATTAAGAACAATTCTAAGAGAGTTCTTATTATTTATTTTAGAGAGTCGATGTTTAAAATGAGCTCTTCGAAATTCTTTTTTTTTTTTTGTTTAAATATAGAGTGGGTTTTGACTCAAAATTTAAAAAGTCAAACTCATTATCTATTTTTAATGTACAACATTTACATTTAATAAATCACATAAAGAGTTTGTTTGAGTTTATAAAAATTTTGACTCTCAAAATTTAAAAATATTATCTATAATACATAAAATACTCTTTATAAATAAATAGTCTCTTAGAGATAACTCTAAATACATGCCTTGAAGTTTTTCTCATCGATTTTGACCTTTTTGGGTGAAGTAGTAATGAAAGATTAAAAAAATATTACTAATAAGATAAAACTCGCTTATAAAGTATATAAAGTTACTTATAAATAAAAAATTAACTTATGTATAAAAAATAATTTAAATTTAACTTATAACTGTAAAATTTATTTATAAGTAAAAAACAACTTATAACTAAAAATATAATTATAAAAAATATTTTACTTTGTAAATTGAAAATTAACTTATATATAAAAAATTACTCATAGCTAAAATATCACTTACAAGTAAAAAAAAAAAAAAAAAAAAAAAAAGAAAAATAATAGATAAAAAATAAATTAAAAAAAAAAGAAA
>CAIGRN010184719.1:0-19373 GCA_903798345.1 Fraxinus anomala | reverse complement strand
AAATAACTTAGCCCGTGCATCGCACAGGCAACAACTAGTTTTTGAAAAAATGTTACATTTTCCAATCTAGAAGAATATTTGTTTGTTCATTGATTCTTTTGTCATAGTTTTTACAAATTTTTTTACTTTCGATACTATTCTGTTTTGAATAAAAGCTTTGAGTTAAGTTATGATGAGGTTTTGCTCTGAAGAGCATCATTTTCAGGGAGTTGACAGTTGTAACTCTGGACCTATCAGTTGTAAAACTTTTGGTTAGCTGGGGACATGTTAGAAGTTTTAGGAATTCATGTCACACAAGTGCAAGTTATTTTTTTATTCTGCAATTGCTTATATATATGTGCTTGAACATTTTTTGGATGATTTTTTAACCAAATTATTTTATGAAATTTGTATGGCTTGGTTAAAGTTGTTTTGCGTACACAATTTGCTGTGGCCTATTGTTCCAAAAATGATTAGTCCATTTGATGAATTGATTACAATCTTACACCGAGTGGTAAAAAAACTTTGCCAGATGTTATTCCTCCTAGTTTTCTCATTACCTATTTTCTGTGTTTGCAGGATAAGATTTCCAAGCTCAGTGCCAGAATAAAACTTTGTGATTTGTTGGATTCTGTCAATACTAGTGATTCATCAAATGATGCTATCCCTAACAAAAACTTAAAAATTGCAGCTTTAGCCATCTCTATCACATTGTTGTCCCTCCCTTTCCTTTTCTTCAAGTATGTTGACTATGTCTCAAATTCAAGAAGATCATTTTACAATAATGCAGAGGAAGTATATTTAAACAAGCAGTTAGCTTACCGGGTTGATGTATTTTATCAGTCATTCCATATGCTAAGCCACTGGCCTTGTTGGTCGCTACTCTACTAGTGATTGGTCTTGGAGGGTTAGCGTTTTATGGTGTGACAGATGATGGTTTAGCTGATTGCCTTTGGTTATCTTGGACATATGTANCCATATGCTAAGCCACTGGCCTTGTTGGTCGCTACTCTACTAGTGATTGGTCTTGGAGGGTTAGCGTTTTATGGTGTGACAGATGATGGTTTAGCTGATTGCCTTTGGTTATCTTGGACATATGTAGCCTCCTCAGGGAATCATGCAGATTCTGAAGGCATTGGCCCCAGGCTAGTTTCGGTTTCCATTAGTTTTGGGGGGATGCTTATATTTGCAATGATGCTTGGACTTGTTTCTGATGCGATTTCTGAGAAGTTTGACTCACTAAAGAAGGGAAAAAGTGAAGTTGTCGAGCAAAACCATACTCTCATCCTTGGATGGAGTGACAAATTGGTAGGTCCTTGATCAATTTCAATGCAATAGCATCTTTTTTAATTTTCTTTCAGGTTTTGTGAGAAAATGATGGCTTTATTAACTGACAACTATTGTCTATCTTCAGGGATCGCTTCTCAATCAACTTGCCATAGCTAATGAGAGCTTGAGCGGAGGAATAGTTGTCATCATGGCTGAACGAGACAAAGAAGAGATGGAACTTGACATTGCTAAAATGGAGTTTGATTTTAGGGGAACATCTGTCATATGCAGAAGTGGAAGCCCCTTGATTTTAGCTGACCTGAAAAAGGTAAACTTGTAATTTTAGTTATGTTAATTTTCCATATTCTTTTTTTGCACAGTAGTTTTTACAACAAGAGATGCTTTCTCTTCGTGGACAAACACTCCTTTCTGTGCCTCGCTTAATTGTCAAACTAGATGTACCATTACGCTAGTTGGGCATCTAACTGGAAGATGTTTGTCAGGTATCTGTCTCTAAGGCTCGAGCTATAGTTGTCCTTGCTGACGATGGGAATGCTGATCAGGTTAGTCAACAAAGGAATGCATCCATCTAAATTTGGACAATTTAGAACAAATGATATCTAATAAACTTGCTGATGGATGCAGAGTGATGCCCGTGCATTGAGGACAGTATTAAGTCTGACAGGAGTTAAAGAAGGTCTGCGGGGACACATAGTGGTTGAAATGAGTGATCTTGATAATGAGGTACTAGTTAAGCTTGTTGGTGGGGATCTTGTTGAAACTGTTGTAGCACATGATGTAATTGGTAGACTCATGATTCAGTGTGCTCGGCAGCCTGGACTTGCCCAGGTCAGCTGTTGTCATATTAATTTTCTGTTGATGGTATCATTAAAATGCATGATACGTAATCATTTTAGTCGTAGATCAGTAAGATGCTGATATTTCATATTACTCTGTATATTTGTGAAGTGCATAGTTGCTAACCACAAGATTTTACTTCACTTTGTGCCTTTGTATCATTCTTATTCTCTCTTGTTTACTCGGCGGTCACAGATATGGAAGGACATCCTTGGATTTGAAAATTGTGAGTTCTATATCAAAAGATGGCCCCAGTTGGATGGCATGCCATTTGAGGATGTTTTGATCAGCTTCCCTGAAGCTATTCCCTGTGGAGTGAAGGTAGCATCACATGGTGGAAAAATTATACTGAATCCTGATGACTCGTATATTTTTCAGGAAGGAGATGAGGTTCTTGTTATTGCAGAGGATGATGACACCTATACTCCATCAGCCCTGCCAATGGTGATTTTCTTTTCTTCTTTAATAGTGTAATATATCTAGTATTTTCTACATCAAGGAATGCTCACAGCAGTCTTATATTAGATATGGTCACCCTCTGACATTTTATCCATTCCAAGTCAACCTACATGCAGGTGCATGTGGGATGAACTTTTCTTTTTGTCTGGTATATAAAATTTTAATGATATTGCACAAAGGAGGTGATATCCCCACCACTCATTAAGATGCTGACACACTTTGGGAAAAAACTTGAACAAAAATGTTTTAATAACATTTACAAAACCTGCTAAAAACTTCATTGTACTTTTCTGAACTTTCTTACCCTTTGGGTTGATTGTCTCCAACCCTGTTGCCTATTATCTCCGCAAAGTTGATGGAGCTGTCGGTCTTTCTAAGATCACGATTTTCTGTAGTCCTTGAGTTTCTCTTTTAACTAGTTTCCTGTAAATTCATTTCCACTCTAATGTCAACTTCGTTGTTACATCTAACTGAACTAAATAATATTGGAAATTAGAAGGTGGGATACGTTTGAAGACAAAATGTTGGTGGCCTGAGGAAAGGAAGCAGTTAATATACATTGTCAAAACATATTTCAGGCTTTTCTTTGTCTTAGCAATCATTATACACTAACATAAAGATGATCCACTTAATCATGTTGGTAATTGAAATGGAATTGCAGTAAAGAATGTTATAAGTACCTGTGTGGTACTGCATAGTTAAGTAATGTGTAATACTCATTCTATTACAAAATCAATTAGAGTCACTTGGTGTCCATCTAATTTCATTGTCATCGGTGATGATATTTACAGATCTTCAGATGATAGACTGCATCATTTTATTAATATCAAGTCAGATTATCCTCTTTGAACCGGTGGCATTATATGTGCATACTTAGAATCTGTCTCGGTGCTTGTAGTTCTAGTGTAACTTATACCATGTATTTTTCTAATTTCTACTGAAATCTGCATTTTTCTGTTCTTGTTATGCATGATGCAGTTTCTTTTTTTTTAGTTATGAGTGACTCTGTTTTACGATTTCATATAATATATCATCGAAGAAAGCTTTGCTAAACAGGAGAAAACAAAAATCACAAATCAGATGGTGGGCTGGCCACTCTTGAATGAAATGGTCTTGGGATGATCTTGACCTTGGAATTCAAGTGAGTGGGGCATACCATGAATAAAACTTACAGACACATAATTAATTTGGTTATTCAGGTCAGAGAAGCAAAACACATACTCATTGCCCGACCAGCAAGAAAGCCACAGAAGATTCTACTTTGTGGATGGAGACGGGACGTCGATGATATGATTGTGGTAAGCTCAATCAATCAAAGCTCCTAATTACTTTTCTTCTTCACCTGAATGCTGCAGGTTTGGAGAGGAAATCTGCCCAAGGAAGTCACTGTTCCAAAGTCTACAGAGAAGATACTTCTTTGTGGTTGGCGTAGAGATATGGAAGATATGATAATGGTAATGCTACAAGAAAGTCTATTGGCTGCTTTCAGAACTTATGACTGCAGAGGTTTTGTTTATTGATTCTGGTGGAATGTCAATATGATTTCCTTTTATCCTCTACAGCACTATGATTCAGCCTGCGGCCTTGCTATCAAGTTTTACGATATGATTACTTCTTTTGTTACCTTTATCTTGGTTGCATTTTAGAAACAACGTTTTGCATTTCTCTGTGTTTGGTTTGCTGTTGCAGGTGCTAGATGCCTTTTTAGCATATGGTTCGGAGTTGTGGATGTTTAATGAAGTACCTGAGAAGGAGAGAGATAAAAAGCTTATCGATGGTGGCCTTGACACAAGACGGCTGACGAATATATCGCTGGTCAATCGTGAAGGAAATGCAGTCATACGGCATCATCTGGAAAGCCTTCCTTTAGAATCTTTTGATTCAGTAAGTCACGTGTAATTTGAGGTTTAGGGTTTAGGGTTCCATGCCATTCAGCTTCCTATTTATGGAAATAGAGAAAGATGGCGAGGGCTTTAGGGGTTGACGATAAATACCACGAATTACTAAGATTAGCATCTTCTGTAGGTAGTCAAGTAAAAAAATAAAAATGAAGAAGAATTGAAATACTTTTGACCATGAAACTTAGAAGGATTAATACCCTCAAACCATCTTTGAGATAACAGCACATATAGCTGATAATTTCTAGAACTAATGACTCATCTCTTATAATGCTTTATTTAACAGTCACTAGGCTAGTTTGGATATTATTAGATGGCTATTTGCAGCCTGAAAATATCTATCTTCCTTTATTTAATTTCCTTACAATGATATTGTCTCTGTTATACAGATTTTAATTTTGGCTGACGAATCGGAAGAAGATTCAGCAATTCAGGCTGATTCCAGATCTCTTGCCACATTACTTCTGATTCGTGACATTCAGGTACTTCTATTGGATGGGGTGATCTTCCATGGATACTACCATTCGTGGGAAAGGCAGTTTAAGAATCTTCAGCTTAGGAGTATTTGGATCTCTGTAGAAAATTTTGCTGAATGGAATTACATTTGAAATTTACGAGTTCAGTTGCTCAGTTTTATATTTAAGCTCATTTCTAGGTTCTATTTAGGTTTTGATAATCCCTTCCTATTTGGTCATAAAATTCTTGGCATCTCCAGGGTCCTTGAAAGTGCTTCAAATGCTCGACACTCTTGGAATTGAAATGATGAGATAATTTTTGTACTGTGTGTAGTTTAGCTAAAAGTGTTCCATGTTCATGTTATTGTGTGTAGTTTGTTATATGTTCACCGGCTTAGTTTCCTTGTTTTACCATCTGTCATCAGGCTATTTAATAGTCACAATTATTTTGTCAATCATTTTATTGTATAGTATCCCACCAGTTATTTGAAGTTAGCTCTGTGTATAGACCACCTTAAGACCTTTTCCTAAATAACCTCAATCACAAAAGCTCTCCTGATATAGATCAAAGACTCACAATTCATGGAAGATTTATTTTGCATTTGCAGGCAAAACGTCTTCCATACAGAGAATCAATGGTTACACAAGTTCACAGGGGTAGCTTCTCACAAGGCTCGTGGATTGGGGAAATGCAGCAGGCCTCGAACAAGTCTGTTATAATCAGTGAAATTCTTGATCCAAGGACCAAAAACCTACTATCCATGTCAAAAATCAGTGATTATGTTTTATCAAATGAACTTGTTAGCATGGCGTTGGCCGTGGTTGCAGAGGATCGCCAAATAAATGACGTATTGGAAGAGCTTTTCGCTGAAGAGGTATGACTATATCAATTATTATGTCATGGCCTAGTTTTATTTACTGAAAAGCCTGTACATTCCCCAACCAAAATCTATAAATTCTAACAATTCATTTATAGGAAACAGAAGATTACTACCTTGTTATGTTTCTAATTTATCGTATTGATTTGTGACAGATAAAGATCATCTAATTAACAGGGTTGATCTCTTTCATCTAAAAGAAAATGAAGAAACTTCATCCTAGTGAAGTCGATGTAATGAACATGCACAGACGTCTAGCTCTTGATCTGATCCTTTCACCCGATTGAATTTGTGATGATGTACAGCGTTTAAAACAATAATTATCTTCAGTATGCAGATCCCTTGGTTGGCTGAGTTCACTAATTACACCAACTTAACTCAGCCAGTTTTGTAGTCAAAGCACGTGTATCCTATTGCATTGTGGTTTAGATATGTGATTCAGATCTCTAGTCATCAATATTCGAGTAACAAGAATTCTTGTGACTTCTACAGGGCAATGAGATGCACATAAGAGGAGCAGATTTCTACCTCAAAGACAGTGAGGAATTGAGTTTTTACGAAGTACTCCTACGTGCACGACAAAGGAGAGAGATTGTGATTGGGTACCGTTTAGCTGACACGGAGAAAGCTGTGATTAATCCCCCTGCCAGAAATGAGAGGCGGGCATGGTCACTGAGTGACGTGTTTATAGTAATTGCTGAGAAGGAATGAGTTTACATACTAACGATCTTATAGCATCTGAATAGTGTCATGTTCTGCAGATAGAAGAAGACTACGAAAGCTAATTCGAGAAATACACAATTCTGCAGATAGAAATGGATCAAGGAGCCCCCACCAAATCAAAGTTCAGGACATCTTGACATGAACCGTGATGGGGGAATACTACCGCAGATGATATTGAATCTACTTATGAAGGGGGAATTGCTCACCATTTGTTACTTGGAGGCAATGAGCACATCTAATTTTCAATCTTGTATTTCATTTTTTGTAAAATTTTATAGCATTAATAAAAGATAAGGGTTAAATTATTTTGAGTCAATTAAATCGGTGCTCATCAAATTATATCCTGAGTTATTACTTGCTCATCCAACAAAGAATGATTACTCGTTGCTCGCCCATTTATTCACATGTTTACCCACTCATCAATCATTTAAAATCCGTTAACCATAACTATCGAAAATTTCTACGTGTGAGAGGGAAAGCTAATTTGGTACATTAACACCGTTGACTTGTCCACACGTATTAAAAAAATGCGCCTTTCGTTCAATTTATGGAGCACACATTTTTCTAACTCCTTAAAATCAAAATCCCCAAATTGAACACACGATATTGGGGCGGAGGTTACTTATGGTGTTAATATGTTGCTTAGTGGGACTTGCAAATCTTGGGCTGAGTGTTCTGATCAATCTCTCTTGATAATGCTCGACACCTATAAATGAATAACGCCTTCATAATCGAAACAGAATAATTAAATACGTGATAATAGGAAAATCTAGGAAAGATCGTAAAAGTTGACAGAAACCTCCCACTAGAAGAAGACAAAGGCGTGTGTATTTTTATATAGGTAGACAAGTTAATAGTGTTAATGTGGCAAATTAGCTTTCTGAGACACGTGAAAAATTTCGTTAGTTTTTGTCAAAGAATTTTACATCTTGTCAGGCAACAATTTTTCTCCAAATTAAAAGCAATTTTTGGACCGTTGCCGAGCTGAAGTGTGAGAGAAAGGTCAACAATTGCTACTGATAACGGTAAGAAAACAGATTAAAATTTGGGAAAAAAGCATAAACAGGCGGCTGCTTAAATAAGTGATGAATGAATAAACATATGAATAAATTGGAGAGCAACGAGTAGCTATTTTTTGTTAGGTGGGTAAATAGTAAATTAGAGTATAATTTGATGAGTAGTGATTTAATTAATTAAAATTATTTTAAAGGACAAACTCCGCTAATTATTCAAAGGAGGATATAAATGTAACGAAATAAAATGTTGGGACAAGATTGCTATGAGAATACAAGTTTGGGGATCATAAATGTAATTTGTCCTTTTTGAAAGGCAAAAGTGTAATTGTAACTTTATAAATAGTTCATGTGTCTGAATATAATTTGATCCAAATTTTGTGCCAAGCAAAACCTTTCCTTCTCGTTGGGGTTTTTGCAATTGCATGCTCATCTATCTTCTCTCCCTTCACAGAAATCTCACCGAGCCGGTAAACTTCATATGTGGTGTTATCGTATTTTATTAATTTGGTAGATTTTTTTTCCCCGATTTTGTTGTTTGTATTCAGCTTTTATTTTCGTAGGTGAAAAGTTTTTGGTATTTTCAGTTAACTGCATTAGCGTAATTCGTAATTCATGTGCTTGTAACTGTATTATTTAGCCTAATTGTATTCTGCTTAGTTGTTTTAATTTGCTCAACCTAGGAATATCTTGTATACATCTATGTGGGTTATTGAAAATTAAATCTTTTGCAAAAAGGCTTTGCTATATTCTCGTAGTTATTTAGTTAAAGAGATTATGGGTTCCTATTATTTTCGTGTTCATATTATTTTGAATTCTTAAACTTGTATTTTAATTTTATGATCCCAAGAATAAAAATCTTATTTTTACCTAAACTGCTATGACTGCTGTGCAACAACTAAGCATCTTTTTTCTTCATTATGTTTAGTCCATTGCTACTTCTATTTCTAGATCTAATGCATTTAGATACAATCACAGCTGGTAATGTTAGCTTTTGGTTATTCCAATGTGGGGTCCTTGCTTGGAAGGGACGCCTCAACAAAATTTATATAAAATTTTATGTCTTTAAGATGTAAATAAAATTGTTGGCTGTCAGCCTTAAATTGAACTATTTGGATTTTTTGTTAGTAATTTCTCTATAAATAATTGGAAGCACAATAATTTATTTGATAGGGCCTAGTGTAGAAACTGATATTCTCATTTACTAGTATAAGGAAGAAAAGAAGCCAAATGAATATGCTGTTATGTTCAACAATCTGAATTTCTACAAAGCATTTCTGGTTGTAATATGCTGCAGCAATTTTTATCTTCTCTGTCTTTTAATTTTGCTATGCCATTATTAATCAGATGGGTGCTCAATAAGTTATGCTTTGGTTACCTATAGCAAAAATGTTTGCTGACTTTCATTTGTATGCTGATTGATAATTCTCCATATGCTGGCAGACTAACATTTAGTAAGAAGAAATGAGTGGGACTGGAGAAAAGGTTTCAGCAACTACAAAAACTCCGGCTGATTTTCTCAAATCCATTCGTGGCCGACCTGTTGTAGTCAAATTGAATTCTGGTGTTGACTACCGAGGTTAATCATTTCTATTCTCTGCTTCTCTCCTTGTTTCCATTAATAATATTTTATTTTTCCCCATTTTTCATTTCGTTAATTTTATTCTAAAGTTTTATAATTTTTCAGCAATTTGCTATATTTTTCCTTTCTTTTTTGGTACTGCAATCTATTGGGTAATGTGTGTCATTCTCGCACCTTCCTTTTTGCACGTACAAGCCTTGGGAAGCAGATCATGCAAATCAATTGTTTGTGGACGAAAAGTTTCTCGTCTCCACTTTGTGTTTTACTCTGCACAACTTTGTTGATTTAAAAAAGTAATCTCTAGTTTTAATTGATGATATATGGATAAGAATGAACGTGCGACAACATTTGCAATCAATATCTGATACTAGGTTAGAAAATGAAGGTTGCATTATGGACATTAAGTTATTGATGAGTCTAGGAGCTTAGAAAGTTGAAGATCTAGCATACTTGTTCTCTGATTATCTATTATCCAGAAGTAACCCATACGTCAATACCTTTTGTTGTGCTCTGGAGGGTGCATTTCTCTTTATAGTCTTTAAGGAGCACAAGTCCAAGACACAAGGAAGTATTCCGATGTTAATTCTAATCTACACTTGAAAATTTGCAACTCTACCCAATGTATTTCAACAAGCTTTTGTTAGTCTTGACACGTTAGCTTGTGAATCATATATATCATGTGGGGCAGGGCATCTTAACTTGTTTGAAAGGCCTCTAGTCTCGTTCCTTTTGGCTCCACTCTTTGAGCAAAAAGATGGGGGATGATATAAGATTGGATTCTTTGCAATTTCAATAGTTTGGTGATATGGAAATTGTATATTTTCTCCCCATTCTTTGCCTGAGTTTTATTCGAACCATCTTCACACATTATAATTTGTGGATGAACATCTGACAGCGGCCTTGATAATATCTTCTGTAGGTATCCTGGCCTGTCTGGATGGATATATGAATATAGCAATGGAACAAACTGAAGAATACGTCAATGGGCAATTGAAAAATAAGTACGGGGATGCATTTATTCGAGGAAATAATGGTAACTCTACATATTCAAGTATTTTTTAATAGATACGTATGACTTGTTCAAAAACTGATCGAGCTATTTTTGATCTTTATGCAGTGCTCTATATCAGCACAACAAAGAGGACATTGGGTGAAGGGGCTTAGCATCACAGATGTTTGGAAGATATCGAGCTAACATAATTATGTTTTTCACATCAAAATTTCTGTGGATTGAGCTGTTGTGTGATACAAATTCAAAAGGGCAGACCTTGATATTTCTTTGAATACATCTATCCTAGTTTTGCTGCCTTTGTAATCTTAATCTTGATTGTAGTTTTTGAATTATTGAAGTAAAAGAATTTTATAAGTTGACGATATAACTTACATTGGCATTACATAAATCAACATTGCCAATGTTGCCAATTTATTTATTTTCTCCATCCACTTCTATATCCCTTTCTAGTTTTTGTTCCAGTTGGCCACTAAAATATAGACCATACTCTGTTCCCCAAGACTTGTAATATCTTCACTCGAGTCATACGATGGTATTTTGCAAGTTTCACTATGAATAACTTGGTCTACCTAAAAGTAATTGATATTTGGTAATATACATGTTTTCTATAAGAATGTTCACACATAATCACAAGTCACTAGTATGTGATTTATGTTGTCGTTTTGTTAGTAGACTACAGTGTAATGAAAAAAACCCTTTATTCTTGCTAAACTTTTGACTCTATTCTATGAGCTAGATTAGTTGTGTCCTCTTCCAAGAAAAACATGATTCTGAAGGTGGTTTGATGTCGATTTCCAAACCTGACTAATTTCCAACAAGTGTTTCAGCTAAATTTGTACATAAATAGAAATGGAAAATGAAACTCGACATGTTATATTGAAAAGAGTCTTGGGCCATAAAATATGAACTCGTACATAGGGTCAATTTCGTAGACCCGCCCATATGTAGGGTCTACATCTCAGACCTATTCAACCCGTTCATGTCACGTGGCCATCCCTACTCCAATCTGGCCTACAATATAGGATTATGATCAACATGGGGACGAGCTTTTGGGAGTGGTGGAATAAAGTTAAAGTTATTACAACTATAATGTGATAAAAATGAGTGCTGGATTAGTGAGAAATAATTGTAGATTTTACTATGGTTAAAGTAGATTTTAAAAAGTAAATTACAAGTTATTTTTAAGGTTTCCAAACAGAAAATTCTATCTGCAACAAAAAAGAGAGAAAATAGCACCACATGTCACTTGCAAAAATGTCATCTTTTAATAATGACTATCACTTTCAGACATTTTTACCCCTCTAGGAAATTTAAATTCCTTTTATATTTTTAATTAATGTTGATTTGATTAGATAGAAAAGTTGTACAGAAGAGGTTAGGTACATATAGATTTTTCCTTATTATTATGTTGTGGTGTATACGTGTATTGTTGATGTAACTTTAAAAACAAAAAATTCAACCTTTCAAAATTAAAACCTTTCAATTTTCAGTTTTTTTAATTTTGATTTAATTTTTCAGTTTTAACACAATTAAATCATCACAATTTGTATTGTAAGTTATATTTTAATAAACTAATTATCATAGTTATGGGGTTGAATTTGTCACTAGAGGGGATATTTCACAACTTGGAAAAACGACTTGGAAATAATATTTTTTATATACTAGTGGGATCTCGTGCAATGCACGATTAGCTGTTATAATTGTATATCGAACAGTGTTATAACTAATTTATTTAGTTATATCTGCATATAAAAACTTGAATTTGCAAAGATTGATTATTATTTTAATTGTAACACGCTACTAATGAGTAGAGAAAATATTTTTTTGTTATATGATATGTAATGTGTAAGATTGACTTGGGCAAGTAATATCCGCTAAAGTTAATTCTACTGCAAAAGTAAAACAGCGGAAGCAAGAGAGAGAAGAAGGTAAGGACTCTACTAAGCTCTTATGACGATCCCATGTTGTGTTACAATTAAAATAATATAACCCATTTCCATAATTTTCATGGACCGTTTGTTCGTACTATGTCATCTGCAGGACGAGCTCTGAGTCGTCATCCCTGGGAATGCAGTGAATTCCAATTCTGTGCCCTATTTCCTCTGCCTGTTGTATTCTACGATTGATGTAACTTTTAAAGTTGGAAATAATAAGCATTGTCGTGGATTAAAATTCTTTTAGTTGATTTATAAATGGAGACAGACCAAAAAAAAAAAAGGTTTGTGTTAGTTGCTGAGAAAGTGTAATAAATGCAATAGAGATTGTTGACCTAAAAAAGGTGGGTGTCACACCTGCCAAAACCTAACAAAAAAGGTATATTGTGTAAGTAGTATCTGCCTTTTTTAAAAAAAATAAAATAAAAAATAGAGAAGTATCTGCGGCCTATTTGATGTTGTCTTAAATAATATTTTACACAAAAAATGTCCATTAGTAATTGATAATCAAAGGAATTATATTACCAAAAAGAGCCCAACACTATCAAAATTGAAGTTAAGGTCTAGACTTCAACAAAGTTTGATTTTACGCAGGAATGGATCAAAGGTCGGACAAGAAGTCAGGCTAATATATAAAACATTAAAAGAAATTACGTCAAAAAATGAAGTTGGCTGGGAATTAGCCCGATTCAGTCCCCCTACATCCATCCTTAATTTTACATATGTAAGTTTTTCTTCTCAATAATTCTATTTTGTTGACGTGCTATGATTTAAAGCACGTCACTTTTCATCTCGTTTTTGTATATGCTCTATTTTTCCTTAGCGAGTAAAGAAAAAGGCTAAAAACTATAAAGAAAACAAATGACATCAAATTGAACATTTTCCTATTCGTTGTTAGTTTGGCAAAATTTTGAAAATTCAAAAGTTACTTTTGAGATTAAGAACTTATTTGAATGTGGAAGTGTTTGTCTAACTAAAATTGTTTTTAGAGGAAATTTTTTCAAAATAATTTCTTCAAAAAAAAATTTCTACAAGAGACAATAGCAAAATAATTTAAAAAAACTGTCAAACAGGTCTTAATTTTGTTGGCTTTTAAAAAAAAAGAAAAGAAAAAATGAAAATATAAAGGCAAAGCAAAGCAAATAAATAAGACCTTGTTTGATAGGTCAAAATTTTCCATGGAAGATGGAAATTATCTCACATTTTCCACTTTTGAGCTTGTTTGATAGGAAAATTTTTCTTGACAATTCATTTTCTCACTTGGCCTTACGTGACCTTTAGGATCTGTTTGATTGTAAGAATGAAATTTGTGTGGTAAGAAAATGAATTTCAGGTAATTGAATTACTTATAACTTATTTTACTGGGAATTGTCAATTAATTGTATTTGATTGATATAATTTTTTATCTGAAAATATTGAAATTTGGATATTTTGATATTCGTTTGGCTTTATTTTTCTTGAAAATTGTCAATTAAATAAATAAAATTTGTTACAATTGGAGATAAAATTTCCATTGCCAAAAAAATAATAATAATAAGAATAAGTTATCTAGAAAAAGTTTTTCCCACCAAAGTGGTGAGAAAAGTTTTTACTCAAAAATCAAGAAAAACGACCAAAAAGGGGGTTGGGTGGAAAACCATTTGTCAAGAAAATTTTGCATATCAAACAAGCAAAAATATGAAAAATGGAAAACCAATTCCTAATTCCATAGAAAAGAAATACTATCAAACATGCATTAATTCCACAAAATTGAGGAATTAAAATTCTCATGGTTGAACTAGTTTTTTTCTTTTCTTGGCAAGGGAGAAAACATTATTTACACTATTCAAATTTTAAATCATAATTTATTTTTCTTTACACTATTCAATTTTTGTATTTTTTATTCCCAAAAATCACTTCTTATCGCAAAGTACATTATTTTTTTTTACACTATTAATTTTAAATTTCAATATTTTTAAGGTGAAAAATTATACTAATCAAATACAATTAATTGATAATTTCTAATAAAATAAGTTTTAGACAATTCAATTCTCTAAAATTCATTATTTCCACCCAAATTTCATTATTACAATCAAACAGAAGTTAATATAAGAGAGGGATTAAGAAGAAAGTGGAATAATTGGGCGTAAAGATGAAATGGTTCCTACATCGCAAGGCTATCATCATTCCACGAGACTCCCTCCAGATTCTCGGCGGGGATTGTTTTAATGGAATCATTAAGAGAATGTTGACATTAATTTCAAAATATTTTATTTTACCTTCTCTATCAATAACATATTTTTTAATAAAATAATATTACAAAAAAATTTAAAAATTTTCTTTATATTTTAATTATGCATTTTCCATCAAATCACTATTTTAAAATATATTTTGACAAAAGAATCAAATTCAAACATATCCTAAAAGATTGTTTGAGTCACATTATATTTTGGATTATGCTACATGTACATCCATTTTTTTACATACCTACACTCACAATAGGGTGTGAGGACCACACACTTGAGAGTTTTTTATTCACGCAGGCCCCGCGCACATGTGAAAGAGAGGTACATTTTCGATAACCCCCATTCCATACAAATATAATTATTCTAATTTTTTTCATTCTCATTCTTTTATTTATTTTCAACCACACATTTTTCAATAAAATAATATTTTTCACCACGTCAATAACATTTCCTTCTTTTTCAACCACATATTATCCATCACATCTACCAAAAAAAGACATTCTTGGAGCAAAAAAGTGCACCAAACAAGGGCTAAACTTTGATTTCTGTCACATTTTGTCATCAATTATTCTCCAAATTTACATAAATTGCATAGTCGCGCGTTGTATGAATCTGATTTTCCACAATCACTATATGGTACTCAAAAAGTGATAATGATAAATGAAAATCATGACAATATTTTTAGATTAAAATGTAAAAGAACGCACATTTTTTTGACGTGGTACGATGATAAATTGGCAAATCAAGTAGCGATCACATGAAAAATTGTGATATAATTAAACTTTTGCTTAAAGTTTAGTAACTCCAAATAAAATGTAGCCTAGAAAGTTAAGGCACGTTTAACTTTGATAATGGCGTTGGAAGTTGATTATAGCATTTGTTTGGAAGATATTTTTTCACACGAAAAATGATATTCTCGAAGAATAATAGTTAAAAATACGAAAAAGTTATTAATATTTTATAATGTGTTGTTAAAAATGATTTTGAAGAAAAATATTTTTTCTAAAAATTTCTCCCAAACAAGCCATTAATGTGTTAATTTTACTAATGATCATTGAAATTCAAGTAAAATTTCAAACTGATAGTTGAAGTAATTATTTTAAAGATTTGAGATTAGTTATTTCATTATTTTAAGAACATTTCATTAGGATTAGGAGAAGATTGATTAATTACCAAAACGTTAATTTTAAGGAAGAAAACGTGTAGAATCCGCGTACACTCGCTGTACACACACGGCTCCTCTCTCTCTCTCTCTCTCTCTCTCAGTCCAAAAACGAAGAAAACTACTTCAAATTCTGCAAATGATTCTGAGTAGAGCCGTGCCCTCTGCCATGGCCTCCTTCCCTCGTTCAATGGTTGGTACCTTCTCTATCTTCTTCTTTTTGAATCAATTATCAATATTTTTTTCTTGTTTATATGCATCTATATAGTGTATGTATGTATAATTTGGAAATTGATGAATATGAACAGGGGTCTTCCATCAACCTCTTCTACATATTGATTTTGTTAGTTGAAAAATTCGTCTTTTCATTAGTTTTGCTGAGGCGTTAATTTTATGGGTGCTTCTTTAGATACTTACAAGGTGTTTTTTTTTTTTTTTTTGTCGTCTAATTCATTTTCTAAGTGATTTTCTGATGGATTCTTTTTGTTAGAGTGTCGAATTATTGGTTTTGGTGAAACGGGACTTTTAATCTTGCGTTTGATTAAACTTTCATTTCATGTAACTTATTATACTATTTTGATTTTTTTTTTAATACTTATAATCGATGAATATGATCAGGGTCTTCCATTATTTCTATTTATTAATGTTGTTAGTTGGAAAATCCACGTTAATTTAATTTTCTCCTTATCACCTGTTATATACGGACTCTTTCCCTTAAAATGTTGCCATGGTGTACTTTTCTCAATGAACGTACAGTCAAGTGATTTTCTGATACGTTCTGCTCGTTGTCTTGTCCTTTTACCACAAATTATGTTTGGTATCATTATACATGAAATGGATTTCGTGTATTCTGAATTTTGTGTTTTGATTTTAATAGTGCTTGTCAGCGCCCTCTTGTTTAATTTCATTACTTTATATTTTGATGATGCCTATATTCTTTGGGCCTTTAATGTACAGAAAGAAAGATTTAGCTGTTTGAACTTTTGGTTTATATCTAACTGAATACTAGGGTAAATGCCATCATTTACTTAAAGTGTTTATGAATTCTGAATAAAAACATTTGACAATTGTATTAAGAGTGCATAAGTGCATCTTTGCATTGTAAACGTGCTGAGAGCACATTATTCTAGTTTTGAAATCTGTATCCGTAAAATGTTTACGATTGCGGTTGTGAAAGAATTACACTAGTTAGATACTTTTTCTGTATAAAGGATCTTTTTGCCTTTTCCTTAAAAATTAGTTTGTGATGCTCTTAATTACATATAATTATGTTTTACTGTATTATTGTTACAGAAAGGGTCGGAGCTGCGTGTATGGCCAGGGATGAGACAGCTTTCTTTAAGAAAGACTCTTGTGTATGGATTTGTGAGGCTCTTATCAATGCCATTCAAGACCCTGCGGGGAGTTAGCCAAACAATCGGAGGAGTTTCTAATTTTTGCAGCATCACCAATATGTCGTCCACTTTGCAAATTGAGCTGGTGAGCAGATGTTTTGCTGACAGACTAATTACAGAACTGAAGTGGAAATTGAAATTAAAACATTCAATTTCACTATTTTCATATTTTATTGTTCAGCAACGGCTTTAGAGTTTATTTAGATTACATGTTTGAATATCATACATTAGTGAATTTCCATGGCCGAGGATTTCTGAGTTCTGAAAGACGAGATGAATTTCACTTACATCTGATGTAGTTCTTAATAAATGTCAACCTGCCTGTTTGGAACTGCATATTATTATTTGGTTACTTGGAAATTGTTCTCATCCTCAATCCTTTACCCCTTTGTACCATCAATAATTTTTGATCAAGAAATGTATATATAAAGAACTTAACGAAATAGCTAAACCATTATAGATTTATATAATGAGAAATAGATGCGGAAAGTGCTGTCATCATGGAATAATAGCATGCATTATAAGCATTATAGGGTTGAAACTATGACAGTTCTCTGTAACTCGTACTATATACACGGTTAAATATCATGTCCTCTTGTGCAGCCTCTTGTCATTTGCATTTTGTAATGCATGAACCACATACTTAAGTAGCTTGCATGAAATATCCTTATTCAGTTTCATTTTTCTTTATTGTAGGTGCCCTGTCTTAAGGATAACTATGCATATCTGTTACATGACGTGGATACTGGGACAGTTGGAGTGGTTGATCCTTCTGAAGCAGTACCTGTTATAGATGCATTGAATAGGAAAAATTGGAATTTGACTTACATCCTGAACACTCATCACCATTTTGATCACACTGGTGGAAATATGGAGTTAAAGGAAAGGTATGGCGCAAAGGTATGTAACCTTCTGTATGAGCTGAAACATAGACACGTCTACGTGTGTATGCATGTTATTTTGATACCTATGTTTTTGCTACTCTGTAACCTAATTACTATTCAAGGGAAATCCTTAAAGTAGTAGTTCAATCCTATTAAGATTGCTGATTTATGAGCTGTGTTCCATCGTCTAATCTGGTTGTGTCAGAATGTTTAACAATTGGCCCCACAATCAAGCTGCCAACCTTATGTTGTGGTGCGGAAGCGTTTATAAAATTCTTGTAATAAGAATTATGTAGTAATTAAGAGCAATATTGAAATAACTTGATTGAATGTTATTGAATAATAATTATTGTTGAAAATGTGTATAATGCCTCTTTAGGCAATATTATTCCCAATTCTATTAATATAAGGAAACCAAAATAAGGAAATTAAATTCTAAAAGAAAATAAACTAATCCCAATCTAAACAAGACTTGAGAATAAAACCTATTACAAGTAGAAAAGATGATTAAAACTATTAAAAAATACGAACTTTTCGGTAAATTGAAACTATTAATTGTAGTTGTGATGTACTACATCAATCTCTCATACTTAAAAAAATTCATCCTCGAGTTTGGTTGAAGAAAAGAAAGTCAATCAATCGGGAGGAAAATACTCAAAAATTTCTGTCGATACTAATATTGAAGAAATTTCAATTTTTCAATGTGCTCGTTAAACGTTATATTCTTCAGTTGGGTTTTTAAAGTGAACTTTGTTTTTATTATGCTTGTTATAATTTATTCATGGATAATTTGTACATGACATTCCTTCATAAACGAATCATGGTTCGATTTCTCGTCCATGAGTTCGCTTTCGGTAAAGGCCACTGGTGCTATTTTCAATTCTTCATACTCTCATGTTCTGCACTACTGATGCTTTCTTTAACACAAAAGAACTGGTACGCGGACTCAAATCCTCGTCGTCCATGTTTTCCTTATTTTTATGCAATTCTTTAATACTAAAGCGGTAGAAAAAGTCGACATATTTTTTATTTTCAATTTGACAATCTTAACCTTTGACTTATTCGTGATTGAGAAGTTCAATTTCTTCCACTCCTACTAGACACTTATGATCTTTAACTTGTTCAACCTTGGAGTGCGGCTCGATCTTGAAGTTTTCGATTACATTTTCCATATACAAGGAATCAGTAGGTATCTGATTTTCAATTTGCACGTGTTTTTCTTTTTCAGTTTTAGTATCATGGACGGTAATATCTTAATTATTTTGAATTACATCTTTTTTAACCTCATCATCTGTCTTATGGATCATTTTCTCTTTGTTTACAATAGTACTCACAAATTGCTCGTAACATGACAACAAAACCACCTTCTTATTATACCACTAAAACACATACCTATTATCTCGACCTATATAAGTGATATCTACATCGTAGTACCATGGTTCTCCCCAAATTATATGACAATTGTCCATCTCTACCACCTTACATATAATCTCATCTTTGTAATACTTTTCAAGGGAAAGTAAAATTTTACATATCTCTATATTTTTAATTTCTTGCCTTTGTGAAGTTTGATAGCAAGATGAATATTTTTCAGTCTTCAAATTTAAAGCTTTCACCAATGCTTTGGACACCAAGTTCTCACTACTCT